>JAMKQA010031908.1:0-18061 GCA_024699735.1 Posidonia australis
ATGTTTGCCTTGTTTTAACCCTGCACCAATCTGGCCCACCTAGGCGCACATAGGTGGTGCACCAGATTGACTCACCAATCTGGCGCACCAAATCAGCACACAGCATGTTTTCATGCATTTTATCATGCTTTCTCGACTTGCTTTTCTCCTGGATTTTCCACGGTTTTTCTCCTGGATTTACTAGGAAGGCACACTTCATTTTTTTTACTGTCTTATGCATTCGCATTCGCATATAGAGCGATGACGATAAATCACTCAAAATGATATAACTTTGATTATGCTTATGCAATATCTTTGCATTATGCACCTGACCCAGGATAAAAGAGTGATATTTCTAAGCATAGGACACACCCGGCACATCATGCACCTATTAGCATAAGGCACTAAACATGGCATGGCATATCGCCCTCGGGCGTATAGCAAGAGGCTGAAAAGCCAACATTTCATTGGAGAAATCATAGAAGACCGATTTTATCGGGCGTACAAGGGTGCCTAACAGCTTCCTCGTACGTAACAGGGATCCTTACCCACCTCTTTTAGTTTTCGCAGACCTGTCCTTATTGTTTTTGCATGATTTTTCATGTTTATGTTTTTCCTTGTCTTCCATAATAGACTAGGTGGCGACTCCTGCATTTCTGCATTTTGTCTTGTTTATCGACGTGAATTTGCCGACCGTTTCACATCTTTTTTGCGATCCTCCTCGCTGGCATGGTTACACCAGCAACCGTACGTCATCAGGTAACTTATGGCTCCATGGTTTTGTAGTACGCTTTCTTGGGGAACTCATCTTCAGTCATGGCCAAATGACAGTTGCTATTGAGGTGGCAGAGATAGAGCTGGCCATGATCACCCGCAAAATTGATCTTGCCCCATTCTTCTGGCAAAGGCCTATGTTGGCTTTGATCGAGCATTGAAACATTCCTGGCATTTCAATGGTTGCAACGTCTTAGTGCAAGTAAGCCAACATTGTTATTTTAATGATTTACTATGCTTATCTAACTGTGCTCTGTTTTTCCCTGAAAGACTTGGCTTGCTGCCAACATGGGGGTGGAAGTCCTACGCCCTCAACATTCTGTCTTCGACTCCTACAGTCACACCAATCATTCGTGCACCCTTCTGGGCATGCACGAGCTATGCGAAAGACTGCGAAATCTTACCAATGACGCTGTAGTTCGGTGCATTCTGTTCACAGCTTTGAAGCTCTTGACTGTCTTCTTTAATGATAGCGACATGCGACTGGTTGTCCTTTCTGGGCTAACGGGTGGTGTGGAATACCATCTTGTCTGTGTTCTTCGTCAATTTGGCTTTTGCCAGGATTAGATCGAGTAAAAGCCCTATACCTAACTGCTTCAAAAGATACATCCTCGATTCTGATGTGACAACCTCTGAGTTAGCCCGCCTGACGTGTGGCGGCATTCAATCTTCTGGTCTTGCCATTACTGAAGGTTCAAATTGCACAGTAGAGTATGAGGCCAAAATTCAAGAAACTTGGCCTATAAGTGAACTTCTTCTTAGTGGCACTTCCTTTACAAGAGTTGGCAGCTCAAAAAGGGCAAGAGTTGACTGAATGCATCTTGGGGGTCCATTATTATTAAGTGAGCAAAACTTGTACAACTGATGGGCTATAATAAAGGACAATTTTATTTTTACATTGTGTCATTTGAGATTCTGATCTAGTCTATGTCTGTCTTTGTAATGAATCTAACTTTATGTAACAAGCAATTTGTGCTGGCCTGCATGCTCCTATTAGTAGCACTATCCCAGTGATTCTTTTGACTTAGAATGGCAGCTAACATGCCCCTAGTCAAAGACTTGTTTCCAACCAAACAGCAGTTAACATGCCCCTAGTAGAAACTCCCTTCTTTGCCAATATTGCAACTCGAAAGGCAGTTGGCATGCCCTTGGTTGGAATATGGACAAATGCCTTGCAAAGTGATGCAAAATGCAAAAAAAATGCGTGATTTAAAATGCTAAATGATTTATAGAAGTATAAGATGGAAGCAAGATCTACGCATGGTTTATAAATGTTGGTGCCCTCAGCACCAAGGAAGCCTTTATTTTTTGCTACAAGGAACAAAAATGTCCTCGACTCACGTGATACAACCAGGATCCCTAGGTTTATTTGTGGCTCTCACTTGACTACATAGCATTTTAGGATAACATGGACTCCATGACAAACTCCTAGGGCCCTATTCCTACTTTTTTTCAATAATTCATTTTTCTTTTACTCCCTCAAAGGCATGCTGACTTACACAACCCCTACTCGGAGGTAATAAACACCTAGGCTGGGGGGTGGCTGCTCTCTTTTTTTTGATGTAAAGGGGTGGCTAGTCCCTTTGTAAATGTGGGCTTTGTAGGTGTATGCTTCAAATGCTCTCCAAGTTATGTGATAGGGACAAAGTTGTCTCGCATGCTTCTCTTATTAGAGCCAACTTCTATCTTCAACTTCTATCTTCTCTTTTCTTTCATGCTCCAAAGTCTATATTTTTTCCTTGGCTCACACTCACTCACGACCTATATCATTTTCCTCCCTCTCGAGGTATAGGCCCCTTAGGAATTTGTACATTTCATCCAATTCCTCGTAAATAGTTGCTCCCTCACTCCCTAGGTCACATAGGTAGTAACACATGAGGAGGATTAAAACTCTTCCAAACCGGCTGGCCTTCCGATTTTCCTCATCGGGCAATGGTTATGATAATGTTTCATATTATGATTACAATGCAAACAAAAAGAAGGTAAAAGTACATATGGTGTATCATGCATGATGTTGATGCAACAACCTAAACTACAAATAAGAAACAAAGAGATGCATGATCTATGACATTGCTTTGCAATGCCCAGGATTGGTTGAGGATCACTGGTAGTACTTTTTTAGATAAGAAGCGTTAACAGGCTCTGATTGCTCCCCATGATCCATGTCCTCAAGAATGATTGTGCCTCCCGACAAGGCTTCCTTCACAATAAATGGTCCACGCCAATTAGGCCTGATCTTACCTAGGGCATCAGGTAAGTGAATGGTGCGCAAAACAAGATCATTCGGCTCAAAATTTCTAGGCCAAACTTTGTTTTGATATGCTCATGCCATTTGCTTCTGATAGCATTGGGCATGCTGTAGGGCTTGTAATTTGTACTCGTCAATCAAGTCTAGTTGAACACAGCGGTCTTGGATCCATTCTGCCTCATCCAATTCTGCTTCCTTCAGAATTCTCAGTGATGGAATCTCCACTTCTAAAGGCAGGACTGCCTCCATACCATACACAAGTGAGTACGGTGTTGCTCCCATTGATGTTCGAACTGAAGTCCTGTAAG
Source organism: Posidonia australis (assembly GCA_024699735.1). Taxonomy (NCBI): domain Eukaryota; kingdom Viridiplantae; phylum Streptophyta; class Magnoliopsida; order Alismatales; family Posidoniaceae; genus Posidonia; species Posidonia australis. The sequence continues at coordinate 3,310 of JAMKQA010031908.1, forward strand.
CCCAAAGTGCGTAAGGAAGCTTCTCATGCCAGTCTTTGTGGGTCTCAACCATCTTCTTCAAGATCTTTATCAGGTTTTTACTGGCTGATTCCATGGCTCCATTCATCTGCGACCGATAAGGAGATGATTTGTGGTGCTTGATTTTGTAACCATGAAGATAATCCTCAACTCTCTTTGCTATGAAGTTAGCTCCATTATCTGATATGATGTCGTGTGGGACACCATATCTGGTGATAATGTTATTCTTAATAAATTTTTCTGTAGCTACTGCTATCACAGTTTTATATGACGCTGTCTCGACCCACTTTGTAAAATAATCGATGGCCACGAGAATATAACGATGCCCATTAGATGCAGCCGGATGAATGGACCCTATAACATCAATTCCCCAAGTGGAAAAGGGCCAAGGTGATGACATGCTATGTAACTGTTGTAGGGGGACATGTATGAAGTGGCCATGTATTTGGCAATTGTGGCATCTCCGCACAAATTGGCAACATTCTGTTTCCATAGTGGACCAGAAGTAACCCTACAACATAATTTTCTTGGCCAAGAGCACTCCATTCATGTGTGGACTGCATGTGCCTGCATGAACCTTCAACATCAGCATATCTGCCTCCTTCTTGTCCATGCATCTAAGAAGCATTTGATTGTAAGATCTTTTGTATAGATGCCCTGCCTTGAGTACATATTTAGAGGCCAACCGTATCCAAGTCTTCTTATCTGTTGGGGAAATACCAGATGGGAAGTTGCCAGACTCCAAGAAAACTTTGATATCATGATACCAGGGCAATTCAACTGTCGGTTCCGCTTCTTGGATGTGCATGCAATGTGCAGGCTGCTCTACATAAGTGAATGAGATATCCGCTGCCTAGGCCTCTGGTAGCGATAGCCATGATGCTAGGGTAGTAGATGCATCTGCGTACACATTCTTGGCCCACTTCATGAAAGAAAATTTGACATCCTCGAATCCGTCAATCAGCTTCAGCAAATGCTCATGGTATAATACAAGCTTCTGGTCCTTTGTCTTCCAGTCACCATTGATTTGTGAAATGACTAGCATTGCATTCCCATATACTTGAAGCTCTCGGACACCTTGTTCCAGTGCCACCTGTAATCCCAGGATGCATACCTTGTATTCAGCTTCATTGTTGGAGCATTCAAATGTCAGCTTCCTCGCAAAGGGAATTAGCTGTCCTTGCAGCGTTGCAAAAATTGCACCGATACCTCTTCCTCTTTTATTGACTGCGCCATCAAAGTACAAACAACATTGATGCTCACGTTGAGGATTTTCTAATTCTTCATCACCCATTGCAAATAAAATGTCCTCATCTGGGAATTGTGTTTGCAATGGCTGGTATTCTGGCAAGGGTAGGTCGACCAAGTGATCCGCCATCACTTGTCCTTTCATAGACTTCTGTGTCACAAATGTAATGTCATACTACGACAACATTACCTGCCACTTAACACATCTGCCACCAAAGATGGCTTCTGGAATAGATACTTGATAGGATCATGCCGACATAATAGCAGGACTGGGTATGCCATCATGTAATGCTTGAGGCGTTGAGTGGCCCACACCAACGATAAGCAAACTTTCCCTATGGTGCTGTATTTGACCTCGCAGTCATTGAACTTCTTACTGAGGTAGTAGATGGCCCTCTCCTTATGCCCTGATTCGTCATGCTGACCTAAGACTACACCCATGGAATACTGTGTGGTTGAGAGATATAATAACAGAGGCCGTCCTAGCGTGGGAGGAACCAAGACTGGAGGTTTTGCCAGTAGCTGCTTGATCTTGTCAAAGGCTTCTTGACATTCATCATTCCAGTGTGTTTGGGCATTCTTCCTCAAAAGCTTGAATATTGGTTCACATATGGGTGTAAGTTATGCTATGAATCGACTAATATATTGTAGGCGCCCCAACAATCCGTGTATTTCCTTTTCAGTGGTAGGGGGAGGCATGTCGATAATGGCTCTAGCCTTGTGAGGATCCACTTCAATTCCTCTCTGGCTGATAATGTAACTCAGGAGCTTTCCAGAAGATACCCCGAATACACATTTGTTGGGGTTGAGGCGAAGCTTATACTTCCTCAGGCGATCAAACAGCTTCCTTAAGCAGGAGAGGTGATCTTTGAGCTCTTTGGACTTAGTGATCATGTCATCCATGTACACTTCAACTTCTTGGTGCATGAGATCATGGAATAACGCTGTCATGGCCCTCTAGTATGTTGTGCCTGCATTCTTTAGCCCGAATGGCATTACTCTGTAGCAGAAGACTCCCCAAGGGGTAATGAAAGACGTCTTCTCCATGTCTTCTTCGGCCATTCTAATCTAGTTTTATCTTGGAAATCCATCCATAAATGTTAACATCTTATGCCCTGCTATGTTGTCAACCAGAATATCAATGTGAGGAAATACAAAATCATCTTTAGGGCTCGCCTTGTTAAGGTCTCGATAATCTATACACATGCGAACCTACATGTCTTTCTTTGGTACAGGCACTACATTGGCAAGCCACTCAAGATAAAGAACGACCTTGAGGAAATTGACTTTATGCTATTTTATGATTTCCTCCTTAAGTTTCAACAGCCACTGAGGTCTCCATCTGCGAAGCTTCTGCTTGACTGGCTTTGAATTTGGTTTCAGTGGTAATGTGTGTACTACCACCTCAATGTCTAGACCAACTATGTCATCATAGCTCCATGCAAAAACATCCACATATTCTTTTAACAAAGCTATAAACTCTGTCTTTGCTTGTGGTGATAATTTGGCACTAATGCGTGTTTCTTTAACATCTTCTGTCGTGCCAATGTTGACGAGCTCTGTCTCTTCCTCCACATGTAGATTAGGGCCCTTTGGTTCATTATCATGAGGCTGAAATTGTGAAGGCGTATTATCATCAATCTCGTCATCTACACCGTCTGCCTCAATGACCTCATCTTCCTCTCCATAGGCGATAAGCTCCAACAGAATTTCCAGCTTGAAGGTTGGATCTGTAATGTCAACTGAGAGGATTTCCTCCGATTCTATGCCTTGCTGGTGCTTTATGACAGTCACAGTGATTTTCGTATTCTTGTAACGGCACTGTGCAACCTCTTCTGCCACTTGACTGTCTAGACTAGCTGAGGACCTAGGGATCCCTACTTCTGAGGATGATGCATCTCTATTCACATTTTTTTAGTTTTTGGATTTTTAAAATTTCTTTGGGTTTTCTAGATTTTGTGATTTTTTTGTATCTTCCATACTATTTACAAAGGGTGTTGCATGCTAGCGGCTGTCCTGCTGCCGACTGATGAGACTGCTGTCGCCTGTACCGCCTCCTGAGCCTAGCTCAAGTTGTTTTTTTTTTGCTCCTCACCCTTAAAGTGAGGCTTAAACTACTAGTACTAGCTAGACCCACCTCTCGGCTAACAGGAGATTAGCTCCATTGGTCTAGCATACTTTTTCTTTGACACTTGAAGGACCATAATTGAAGCTTGGTCTTGGGGTGGTACTTGTGATTCTGACTGTGGTGGTGAAACAACTGCTTTTCCTTTCCTAACTTTGTTGTGCTCTGCTAAGTCTTCCGCGAGCATCTCCAATTGTTCTCAGAACAAAATGTCCAGATCTCCGATTGCGTCATCTACTAGGCTGCTCTTTGAGTCTGCCTTCTGAACTGGATCTTCCAATACTGCTGCCTGATTTACTACTGACTGTTCTAACTCTAAAAAGGCTGAACATTTCTACAACTACTCACAGATTTGCTTGATGCCCTGCTCTGTCTCTGGCTGGCCATTCTCTGTATATGACTCTTCTAGACAAACCCAAACTGCTGGTGGCTGCGTCATTGATACTGTATACGGACTCTAATTTCGGTCCAAGATGCCTGCACTGGTGAAGTTAGCCAAATCGCGTGGGATGAACATCCTAGAGGACTTACCAAAGTGTGGTAATCTCTTCTTGTGATATTGATGTTTGTATCCCAACCCTTCGCACTCTATCAACTCTTATGCCTGAATAGACTCAGTGATTCCTTGGCTATATTGCCCAAGGGAGGTTCCTTTCTCATATCCCTACTTGCGATACAAATTATCAACCATCAAACAGGGATCATTATGAATGGCCAAATGGCCAACGCGCTCAAGGGGAGGTATGAAATTAACTGGCTCGAACGGGTTAACACGATACAGAAAATCAGAAGGTTTAGTCTCGAAGTGGACAGTTTAGGGGGCTATAGCAAAGACCGCCTCAACCCTCTCCAGGTCTTTCACCAAAACAACAACAACATTGTCGTCCCAGCAGAATTTAATCATATGATGGAGAGTTGAGGGAATGACTTGGTGCTTGTGAAGCCAAGGGTGTCCAAGCAAGAGATTGAAGGAAGGTTCGATATCTACGACATAGAATTCTACATCAAAGCAAGTTGGGCCAATGGTCAAAGGATTGATCAGAATCCCAAGTGCATCATGATGCATATTATTGAATGTCGTCATCCCTTTCACGGCTGGTATTATGTCCTCAGACTTGAATCCAATTGCACTTGTTGTACGTATGGGAAAAACCTTTAAGCCTGCTCCATTGTCTACCAACGTGAGAGGGACGTGAAAGCTTCGGTATTGTGCAGTGATGAACAAGGGGGAATTATGATTGATTCATGATGGTGGTAACTCTTGGCTGGAAAAGGAAATAACTTGTGGCGCTGCTATCATTCCTACCATATTCTAAAGGGTAGCCTACTCAATGGTTGGGGACACATGGGTAGCTTGGAAGACTCTAAGTAAGGCTTCCCTGTGCTCAGTTGAAGTGTGAATCAGGTCCCAGATTGAAATGTCAGCTTTAACATTCTTAAGATGAGCGGTTATGTTAGCTGAAGGTTTGGAATAGGTAGTGCTACTCTTGGTGTGGGTAGCTGTGGGGATTAAGCTTGCAAATGGATAGGAGCTGGTGCTACGAGTGCTGGTGGTCTAGATGGTTGGGCTTGCGACTGGACGGGGTTTGGTGTTGGAGGATTAGGTCTAAGTGTTGGGGGCTTGTACACTTTACTCGATCGTGTTACCTTTACACACATTCCTGCGGCATAATTGTACGGAACATGATGTGTGTCATGAGTGAGGGTGACGACAACCAGGGGACGTGCTACTAGATGTATTGTTATGGCTAGCGGATACTGGTAACTCTGAGGGGCTGTTGGTTGAATTGGCCCAGATTTTTGCCAGGCTCGTAGACAAATTGGTGTAGGTGGGTGAGGGTACATGATAGGCGGTGCCACAGTGTACTTCGACTCGACAATAGGATGAATCGTATTAAATGACTCCTCGGAACCATCGAGGAAGGATCAATATAACCGGTGAGGAAAAGGGGATTACATATCATGAATCAAATTGGTTGGACGAATAGGAGATGAGACAGAATAAAACGAAAAGACAGAATTGACTCCCGAGGAACCTGATGCTCCTGAGGCTGGATGCTGTGGTAAAGGCTGGCTAACTATGTTAGGATTTGTTGGTGGTGCTTGTGGGGCTGTTGATGCAGGCACTAGGCCTACTGCCTGCATGCTAATCACGATGACCTTCTGGTCAATCAAGTCCTAGATAGCATCCCTAAGTGTAAGGCATTTCTCCGTCGAGTGGCCTGCGACTCAATGGAAATTACAGAACGCATTCGTATTATACCAGGCAGAAAGCGAACTTCGTGGCGGGCATATCTCAGGCAGCCTCAAAAGGGATGCGACTTTAGGGAAAACCATACTCAATGGCTCCACCAATGGGGTATAGTGGCGTGTCACGGCATTGTCACTTCGGCTGTGGATGTGCCAATAATGAGTGCATCCTGGCTGATGGGGTAGGGTATACCGGAGTGGTAGTGGGGGTAATGTGTGATGCATGAGGTGCTCTAGGTGTGGGTGTGGGTTTATAGACTACTTGGCACTGAGGGGGTGGATGGACACTCATCGGTGCAGTAGGGGATCTAATGTAAGAAACTGTATTATTGGAGGGATCCCGCCTCTTGGGTGGATTGGCATTGTGATTATTATTGTTGTTGTTGCTGCTGTTGGCGCCACTATGCGAGGAAGTGGCTTATTTGGCAAATGCAAAGAGTGGTGGAAAACTATCGCCGCACAGTGAACTCTCAACACAGGCACCCACCCGAAGCAAAGCAAAAAAATGGTGACTAGCTGTATGCTGAGCAGAGCCCTGACTACTAGTTGTGCTCCTCGGATCACAATCTCGATAGACTCCTCGTTTTAGGGTCTATCTTTGGCCTGTGAAGCCAAGGACAGCCATCATCCAACATACTCTCCAAATGTTTCTTTGGGCAACTACTTAACTACAACCAAGTCCTTGTGCTTCGAGACTAGGTCCAAATTGAAGGAATACTAGTGGAGGAACACCTGTGTGAAGTCGTCCCAAGACTTGATGGTGGCCATGTCGAGGGAAGTGAACCACTTCAACGCGAGCCCCATAAGACTCTTCTGGAACAGGCGGATAAGCAGCCTCTCGTCAGCTTGAAGCTAGGCGAGTTCTCTACAATAAGCTTTGAGTTGTGAAATCGGGCAGCCTCTACCATTATATTTTTCGAACTCCAGGATATGAAAGATTGGAGGGAGCGTCACCTTTAGAAAATAGTAGAGGTCTCGAAATGGAAGGGTTAGTGGTCCATGCCCTGCACTTGTCGGAGTGTTCACTTCAAGTCGTTCACCCTCGCAAGGAGAGCGTCTGGAGCCACTACAGTAGTAGATTGTGCAGCCGATGCAGGTGCCACATACACCATATGGGTCGCCACTAAAGGCTCCTCCGGATCCACCATTCTACCGTCCAGTGCTACGGCAGGATGGTTAGTGTACCCATGCATGGGTGCTGTGTGTTGAGGTATAAAAGATGAAGCCTGTGTCTGATACATGGGTGAGGATAAGGCAGGGGCGGGTGCTACAGGAGGTGCAGAATGGGGGAGCAAGAGTTGTTGGACTGGAATGGCCCTTGGAACTACGCTTATGGCAGGCTGTGCTCCCGCTAGCCTAGAAGGTAGGCCACCAGATAACAGAGATACTTGTTGTACAGGGTGCGGTGGCGGTGCTGTAGAAGGCAATGTTGGCACCCCTATTACCGGGAAGACAAGGGACGACGACGGTTGTGGGGGTAGTGCAGTGGGTGTAATATGTGGTCCTAGTGTTGGTTGCAAAGGCAACTCAGGAGTCAGGAAGAACAAACCTGAAAAGGGCTAGAGCGCCAGTGCTAATCCCTACAACTGCTGGGCGAGGGCCAACATTTGTTGCAGCTGCGTGGTCACAGGATCATCACTAGTGGCTCCAAAAGATGAAGGCAAAAAAGGGAAGAGGAGTCAGGAAGCTAAGATCCCAGCTGTCAAAACTGAGGAGAAGCTACTACAGAAACAACTGCAGTTGGCTAGGTGCTAGAAAACACATAGCCTTGAGGAGCAGTGAAAGGAGTTTGAGAGAAGGTCAAAGGGACAGACTCAATAGCTGGGGCCCCAAAAGCAGAAGATGACCAAGCTATTGGTCCCAAAGGCAGGGTAGCCACAAGGACACGGTACTGAGATGGTGGATGTCCTCCGGATGCTAAGGCAAAAGTGGAGGTAGCAGTGATAACAGGGACAGATATAAAGGAAGGGTACACTGAAACAGGGACCTCCTCTTAGGCAACAGAGGAAAGAGGCTCGCTGGTTTGCTGGGCCATGGCGGATTGCTAGCGGGTACGGATCGAACTACGGTTGGGAACAAGAGGATGAATCTTAGAACGAGCTATCGTCAAAAGTGACGGATAACTCGTGAGATGTGGTCGAAAACCAGGTCGTGTTGGGTGTCAATGAAAGGAAAAAACCTCGAGCTTTGGCTAAGGAACTCGCACTCTGACCAGTACTAAGGTATTAAAAAAATAGGAAATGAGTTAGAAAAGATGTTGTGCTTATGATGGTATGAGTGCAGATGCATGAATGCTTCTAGTATGCCCTCTCTCACAATCTAGGGGTGTCGTAATAAGCCATCTACTCTGGGTTCACACAAGGCTAAATGCGCCTCCGACTCAATGTTAGAAAGTAAATGTTCCTGTTCTAAATCCTAGCCAAAGATTAGGTAGTGAACGGGTGGTGCGTTCAGGGCCTCGTCCTCTACCAAAGCAGTAGGCTATACCCTCTACTAACATCGACACGACACCGGACAAGTGGGGACATTCCAATATCTCATCCCATGCCAAAGCCATAGAATGAGAAATCGGGAAACATCCTTTGCAAACTACATAGGTGGACTCAAGAGATGAGAAGATGCATGCCCTATATGATGACTGCAAAATATGCTTTAAGTTTTTTACTTGCAAATTTATTAAACCTTAGGGGGAAAATTTGCAATTTGTCACTAGTTTGTCCTATTTATTTATTTTTATGTTTTTAAGTTTTTATTAACCAAGAGGTGGAGGAAAATATATCTCTAATCTCCTAAACATGGCAAGTGCAAAAGGGGATGAAAACACCGAAAGCAAACACCAATCAACAAACAAAAAGTACACGCATGTTATGTGCGAAAGTGGTGGCATAGCAAATGTGTAAAAAGAAAACACACATCAGATAAATGGCATGCATAAAATGTAAAGAAGATACAACTTATGTTACAAAGGGACAGCCGAAGCAAAGCACGGGAAATAAACAAGCGGAAAAGCCAAAGTAAACGAAAAAACCAAAAATGAAAGCTAGGATCTGGTTATCCCTGGCAGAGTCGCCAGTTCCTGTAACCATGCTGGTGACCACCACGTGTGTGGTGAAAGGCCAAATGCTCGAGGACCAGTGAAGTCACGGCAAAAGTGATAGAAACAACGACAAAAATATAGGAGTCACCACCTAGTCTACATAAAACGAGAGACAAGAAAAACCATCTTAAAACACTAAAACTATGTAGTAAACCAATGGAAAAGGTCATCATGAACCAGAAAATTTGGCAAGGAACCCTGTTACGCATGGGGAAGGTATGAGGCACCCTCATGCGCTTGAGAAATCGGTCATTCATGGGTTTCGTGTTTACTTATATGGAAATGTTGGCTTTTTAGCCTATTTCAGTGCGCCCAAGGGCGATATGCAATGCAACTCTATATGCAAGTGGTGCCTTATGCTAAACATGGGTAGAGGGACTGTAGGATGTGTCCTAATGCTCTGAAAGATCACTCAAGTCATTGATCAAATACTGGTGCAAAGATATTGCACGGATAAAACCATAGATCCAGTAATATCGAGTGACTAACGTCCTAGCTTTGCTATATGCAAAACCTAAGCTATCATGCATAAATAAGTATGAAATCAGACTAGAGTCACCTTGATATGTCCAGGAAAACACCAAAAGAAAACCAGAAACAAAGTAAGTCAGGAACCATACCAAATATCATGCCAAAAGCCACTATTGGTGCACTGTAACAGGCAGGTGCGCCTGTTTGGTGCGCCACCTATGTGCTCTACCAAGGTGTGCCAGCAATGTGTGTCATTGAAGTGAGATCCAGAAATCATAGAGCAAACAGTGAACTAGATTGATATGCTATGCGATATAAAACCTTGGAAACATGCTTGACCATCCGAATATGCACCTTAGACCTCTAGAAAACCTGATCACATATGGATTCATCTCTTTCCTATAAAGCCATAAAAGAAAGAATGAAACCAAGACACCATGACATGGGTCTTGTGCTCAAGGGCAATAAGCCTCACACAAGACCTCAAAACCACTATATTGATAAAAGCGAATGAACCCCAACTATGCTACTTGGGTCTGGATCATGAACTGGTGCAAAAGAATTCTACACAAAGAGTCTAGGAAAGCAACTAGTTCACCAAACCCTAATGGCAAGCCAAGTTCACTAGATGCAAAACTAATGCAAACTGTATTATTACATGATGAAATTATGCAAGAATGAACATGGTATATTAGAGATCAAACACTAGAAAGATCAGAGTCCAAAAACAAATAGAAAGGCATGCAAATCATGATGCAAATCTATTGTTTGATCCTGTGACCAGACTGGTGTGCCAGCCTAGTGCGGTAGGATGGTGTGCCAGGAATGTGCTCCAGCATGGTGCACCAGTTTGGTGCACTCTAGATACTCTATTTCAGACCGCAATCTGATTCAGAGCCTGGGCTAGGTGTGTGCAGCTAATTATATTATTGATTATTCAAATCATTAACCAAGATGCCAGGGAACATAATCATACTAAATAATCAAGTCTAAAACATTCAATCCACCCTCTCTTTAACTATGCATATTCATGGGTTCTCATGGACTACAACTACTTAGGGAGGATTTTAGGATTCATGCAACTACCATGCTGATTTAGAAAGCATAGGGGGCATGATGAAGCAAGCCTAGGGTTGCATCACAATCCGTAGTCCATGACCAATGGCCTCATAGGACTGTGATACATTGCCCAAAAAGATCACACAGTGTAAGAAATCATCATGATAAACAAACAATGGATAGATAAAAGAGTACCATGAACACCCAATTTAAATAGAAAGGTGCAAAGAAACATCAACATACAAACATAATATTAGCTTAGTTGCAGTGTAAGTTGTATTCAGAACATCATGTAAGCCCATGTGTAATGGAACTTACCTATGGTGTGTTCTCCTTGGGTGGCTCGAGGTGTCTTCTCCTTGGTGCCTTGGACACAGCTAGGGATGTTCAGGGATGCAAAAAGGTTTCTCTGGAAGTAGGGGTGCTGGTTGCTAAGAGTTGATGAATTGCCAAGAGCACCTAAAGTGTTGCTCATGGGTGGCTTTTAAAGATGATGAAGTTGTAAAGCCTTGGGATGCCAAAAGCCTTCGAAACCAATAGACCTACGTAGATTCGTAGAGGAATATTCGCACGGGAAGGTTACAAGCATAGAAGATGGACAGCCAACAGCCAGCACCCTGAAAAGTGGTTTGTGCCAACTTAGTGCTCCACCTTGGTGCGCCAGCTTGGTGCTCCACCTTGGTGGGCCATGATGGTGCTCCATTTTGGTGCTCTCCACCTAGCTGCCTGGATTATTAATTGGACCATGGGTTTGCTATAGGCTTAGGGTAACCAAGATGCCAGATAAAGTTCAGATGAGGTTAGGCTTGCCGTATCCGGAGCAACATCTTTCTAGAGAGTTTGCCTATGAGCCATATCAAAATCGGGGTGTCTACATATGGTAGCATGGATCTTTTCTCGATGCTTGGCGCCCAAGTTAAACTACTCAATAGCCTGTAGTTTGGTTTGATATGTCCTAGTGGTTGTTGAAAGTTTTCCACAGCCTTGGGTAGCTCTTCCCTATTTTCAAAGCATTTATGAAGCACTTGTTTTGTCTGCATCGAAATTCTTAAAATATGATTGTATGGAGCAAAGCCATTTGTCTAATCAAAAGTAAATATTTTGATGATATTCTGTAGGAGTTCTTCTTCCCAAGTCTGGTGTGGCTTGAGTAAAGAGGAGACGAAGTTTCCCTATTCAACCATGGGTTTCCCCATGATGGTTGTATCAACAAATTGCTCAGATGTTCTTCGAATGTGGATTAGGAAATTGACAGAAAGTGATCGTGACAAGCTGTAGACTTGGGGTATCCCCTCAAAGTTCTTGGATATTGCGAATGTGGTGGTTTTCCGATATCTTTTGTGTGCAGTTGCCTGGGTCTGGAAGCCCGCTACCCATGTATTCTGCTTCAGAAGAATTGAATTGACTCCTACTTTTGAGGAGGTCCACCAGATGTGCTGTTTGCATATGCTTATGGGGCCTCCTAAGTTTATGCAGCGAGACGGACACTCTTCAGTATTGAGTGAACTGATTGGCCTGTTAACAGACAATTGTGGTCGTCAACTCATCTGTACTGATAGGCCCACTCCAATGTTACGATTGCAATATTTTGACAAGATGGTGTAGATTCGCGCCTACTTGGGCGATGAGTTATGGCTGAAAGGTTTTGTGGTCCACTTCTTAGGCGAGCTAGTTTTTAGCCATTGTTAGACCGTTGTGAATATTGAGGTTGTAGAGATTGCTTTGGTAGTAGTAACCCATCAGCTGGACTTGGCCCTAGTTATCCTGGCAGAGATTTACCAGACCTTAGACCAGTCATTACGTCGTTGTCGACATTTCTATGGTTGCGAAGCTTTTGTACAGGTGTGGTTGGCCGCTCCTCTAGGTGTGGAGATCTTATGCCCGCAACGGTCATCCTTCGAATCTTATTACCAAAGTGGTCATGCTCGCACCCTCACATTAGTTCACAAGGAGTATTAACCATGGGAGAGTTTGCTAGAGGACAAGGTGACCTGGCGCATCATTCCTTCGACAACTCATAATTTCGAAGCTTTCTTCAATGCTGTCGACATGTAGCTTATCATCCTACCGGGGCAAACTGGTGGTGTTGAGTATCATCCAATTCGGGTGATGCGGTAGTTCGGATACCAATAGGATTTTTTCGTTCTAGGGTTAATGCCAGCTCGGTTTTAGGAGTACCTTTTGAGCACTTACGCCATGACTAAGGAGCTATCACGCCTGTTTAATGGCTCCATCCGATCGGACAGTCTCATAGTCGTCAAAGGGATGGGTTGTTCAGCTGATTATGAAGCCAAAATTGAAGAAACCTGGACGATCTATGGAGTAGCTCTGAGTCATACATTGTTTACCAAAACTAGAGGTTCTAAGAGATCCAGAGATGATGCAGATTATTGATATTCATGTTGTGCTACTTGCTGAAACAGTACAATCACTGCATTGTATTCAATTGCTATAGTAGGTTCATGGAAATGCTTATATTAGTTTGATTGGATGCTTATGGTTAATTTGAATCTGGAACTGTCATTACTGTAACATGTACTTGGTTGGTTCAATCTTTTGCCTTCTTCCGCCTATCGACTTGGTGCTAGGGTGTGCCTAGCAAATAGTCGATAATGTTGTTTTGATTTGGCACCTAAGCCTAGACTAACGAAGCCGTCATAGACTTCTGTACCAGGAAGGAGGGATCCCAGTATCTCATCTCAGGTTCGATCTGGACGAATGAATCTCGATGCCACCCCTTGCCTTTTAATTCCGATCCTAACAAGCAAAATCGAGGCTACACTTTTCCATCTTCTTCTAAACTACTAGACGGAGTCTAGATGGTCCCATCCCAGATTCGATCTGAAGGGACGAATCTCGGTGCCACCCACTTTGCCTTTGAATTCCAATCCTGACAGGCGGAATCTAGACTACCCTTTTCCATCTTCTTCCAGACTACCGCACGGAGTCTAGATGGTCCCAACGCAGATTCGATCCAGACAGACAAATCTCAATGCCACCCCCTTTGCCTTTGAATTCTGATCCTAACAGGCGGAATCAAGGCTAACCCTTTTTCATCTTCTTCTAGACCACCAGACGAAGTCTAGATGGTCCCATCCCAGATTCGATCTAGATGGACGAATCTTGGTGCCATCCCCTTTGCCTTTGAATTCTGATCCTGATAGGCAAAATCGAGGCTACCCCTTTTCCATCTTCTTTTAGACTGTTTGACAGAGTCTAGATGGTCCCATCCCAGATTCAATCCAGACAGACGAATCTCGGTGCCACCCCTTGCCTTTGAATTCTGACCCTAACAAGCGGAATCGAGGCTACCCTTTTCCAACTTCTTTTAGACTACCAGATAGAGTCTAGATGGTCCCATTTTAGGGTCGATCTGGACAAACGAATCTTGGTGCCACCGCTTTTGTTTCTGAATTCCGCTTCGAACAGATGGAATCAAAGCAAACTATCTTTTTCCTGATCACTTTGGGATGGCATCCCAAACTACTCAGATGACATCCATCATCAGTCACTTTGGGTTGATAACTCAAACTATCCGGTCGGTAGGTCCGTCAAATTATCACACTTTGCCCCCTAGTTTGCAAGCCTGATAGTCTTACCTAGTGTCCCTTTCCTTGGGTTGGTATCCCAAACAACTCAAACGACTTCCGTCATCAGTCACTCTTCGATCGGTGTGCTCGTTATTTCTTGCCACACCTCTCATCTCCTCATGCTGATACCCCAAACTATCCGGTTGACGACCATCATATTGTCAGGAGCGGGCTGATACTCCGAACTATCCGATTGACGATCGTCATCGTGTCAAGAGTGGGAAGATAGCCCAGACTTTTCAGTTGGCAACCGTCATATTGTCAGGAGTGGGCTGATGCCCCAAACTATTTGGTTGACGACCGTCATATTGTCAGGAGAAGGTTGATATCCTAAACTATCCAGTTGACGACTGTCATATTGTCCGAAGCATGCTGATACCCCAAACTATCTGGTTGATGGCCGTCATATTGTTAGTGTTGAAAAAATTTATAAGTATGTTTTGATGATAACAATTGAAATGTGATTAAAGGCTATTAATCACTTAAGAAAATATGAAAAGTGTTTACAAAAGCATAATATTCATTTATGTATGTAATTGGACTCATATGCAAAGAAAGAAGCTTTTTGTAGCTTATATGCATATTGGAATACCAAAATATATCGGTATACCGATTCAGGGAAAATCGGTACATCACTCGGAGCACCGAAATTCAAAGAAATCAAAGCTACCAGAAAAACGGTCGACCGGTCCAAATCGGAATACCGTTTCAGCAAATTTCGGCAGATCAAGTGGCACACCGAAAATCAAGGACCAAAGGAGCAAACTGACATTTCGGCAGACCGAAATATTTTCGACAGACCGTTTCTTCCCGACCGTTGTAAATTTCGGTCGACCGGTCAAAAACGGCATACCGAATCTTCTGTCAGTAAATTGCAGATTTACTAGTCGTTAG
>JAMKQA010031909.1:0-27992 GCA_024699735.1 Posidonia australis
ATTTTTTTGACTTTGTAAAGTTTTGAATTGAATTCTTAAATGAAATAGTGTTGGGCTTATTGGGCTTGGGTTTTTGGGCTTTTTATTTGGATTTTTGTTTTGATTTTATTTTTGGAATTTGTTGGACTTTTTAGGGTTTTAATTTTAAGATTTTAATGGGGTTTCATGGGATTAATTTAATCTCTTTATTTAGTGATTTAAGGTTTAATTAAGGTTTTAATTGATTTATATTTGATTTTCTTTATGAATTTTTAAGGATTTTTGAGAGTTTTGGTTTTAAGCTTTTAATTAGGGTTTTGAATTTTTGTTGGTGTTTTCTTGGGTCGTGGTCGTGGGTTGAGCGTAGTGCTTGGGAACCCAAACACTCCTTGATTCAGTCAATCTAATTTATTCGGTCTACCATTCCAAGTCTTAGGTGTTGATAGAATTCCTGGTTCGGTCGACCAAACATTTTTAGTCTACCGAATCAGGAGTTTTCGATCGATCGAGTGGTTTTTTAGTCTACCGATCTAGTGCACTAAGCCCAGGTTCGGTCGACTATTCCATTTTGATCTACCAATCCAAGCCATGATCTTGCATTAAGATATTTTATGTTTTGATTAATATATATATATGTGTGTGTGTGTGTGTGTATTAATCTTGGGGAGATAAATATAATGGCATAAATGTTTAGGATAACCATTAGAATGATTGTAGGATTTGCCTAAAATGAATTAGCACGATTACACCTAGGGTGTGGGTAGAATAAAAGATGAAATGATTTAGAAATAATAGGTGTGACCATGCTAGTGGAACCCTACGCGGCGCTCCTCTACCAGGTGTGTGGAAGCACTCGAGGAGACCCGATATGGTCACGGCGAAGATGGTGAATCCGAAGAAGATGACTAGACTCGGACACACCAAGGAAAGATAAGAAAGGATAAGGAAAGGAGTCGCCACCTTGTCTTTTAATGGAAAGACGAGGAAAACCAAACACACAAGAAAACCATGAAGCAAACAAGATGCAAAAACATGTGTGCTCCGTGCCTAATAGATAAATGAATGCCGGCCAGAGAAAGGATAAGGTTTCTGGTTACGCATGGGGAAGGGGTTAGGCACCCCCATGCGCCCAAGAAAACTCGGTCTTTCTAGGTTTCCTACTTGTCAAAGGTCTAATGGGTGTATGCTTGCTTATTCTAAATGCGTGTGCTAATGATGACTAGAAAAACAGGCCAAATCAAAGAGAGAGAAAATGAAATAAAGGGAAACAATTAATCTAAGGGACAAATGTAGGCATTGAGAATGCCACTTTACTGTACGCCCTTGGGCGATGAGGAAAACCATGAAAATCGAGAAATTCTCGGAAAGCGTCACGCAAACCAGCGGAAATTTGGATAAATCCGAGAAAATCAAATTGGGGAAAATAATCCTCTTTTGAGACAATGTCGGCTTCGCGAAGCCTTTTAATGTACGCCCTCGGGAGATGGAAAGCCAAATCAAATTAAAGATGCAAAAATCGGAAAGAATCCGAGAGATGGCAAGAAAACCAAGCTCAAAAAGAGTTTGAAAAGCGTGCGTAAAATAAAGATGAAAAGGTAAGAAAATTACATGAAAAATTGCGACAAAATGCGCAAAATGCATGTGTGAGTGTAAAAATAAGACCGTCGCGCAAAAAACCCAAATTCTGAATAAAAACTGAAATTTTGAAGCTCAAATCATCAAAAATACATAGGAAAACACATTCTATGCAATTATGAAGAAACCTGAGGTCAAATGTGCAAATCTATGCATTTCTAGCCTAATTAAAGTTTGGGGTTAAAATGCAATTCTACCACAAGAACATGCATTTAAAGCAATTCAGTGGAAATTCAGGGTAAAATATGCAAGAAAAAGGATCCATGAAAATTTCAGAAAGTTTTAGTCATAAAACAGTAATTTTCCCTAGAAAACATGCATTCAATGTGAAATCTGTAAAGTGCAGGGGTAAAATGCAATTTAACCAGAAAAACAATGTATTAAGAAGATTTCAGAGAAGTTCAGGGGCTAAATGCGAATTAACCAAAGAAAATATGCATTTTGGAGAGTTTCAATAAAGTTCAAGGGTTAAAATGCAATTTACCCAAAGGAATATGCATTCTATGTTATTTTGATGAAGTTTAGGGGTTTAAATGCAATTTTGACAGAAAAATCTGCATTCTGAAAGGTTTCAGAAAAGTTTAGGGTCTTTTATGCAAAAATGTTGGACTAAAATGCATGAAAAGAAAATCTGAGGGTTTTTGTTAAAATTTTAAACCTGGAAAAAATTATTTTGAATACTCAAGGGGCATAATGCAATATTTTCAGTTAAAACTTTATTCAAATGATTTATGAAAAATGATTAAGGACCTAAATGTAAGAAAAGGACTTATTTGTAATAAATAAAAGGACCTAAGTGCAACACATGAAAAGTTTCAGAGGTTTATTAAAATAAAAATGTTTTTTATTTTTTAAAAGGAAAAAAAGGAGCGGTGGCCGCCAGCGACGGAGCTCCGCCACCGACGACCGTCAGAAAGGTCACTGAAGGATACCCCGTGGTCTGATCTAAGATCAGACCTCATGGGAAGCAAGAAGAGATAGAGAGGAGGTGATCCAACGGATCGGATCAAAGCATCCAACAGTGGGAGTGGTCCTCCCACCTTCCTCGCCATCGAGCACTCCGACGATGACGTCGGGGATAAAGGGAGACTGCTGGAGCTACGGTGCGGCGATCCGGAGTTTGTGGAGGCTTTGGCACGTTGATAGGAGCCTTCTCCCTTCTCTAGGAGCTCGAACGGTGGATGATGACGCAGAAGGGTATCTGATTGCCGTTGACGTCCTCTTCTCCAGCGAGCGAGGTCGCGAGCAGGTTCCAGAGGTTGTGGCTCAGCTCCAAGGGCTCTGGAGTGCTTAGCACGTGTCGTGGAAGCTTCCTGAAGGCTCGGAGCGGCGCGGAGCGGTTGGAGGCATGGCGCCTTCTCCGACTGCAGTCGTCTTCTTCGAGGACGACGGGATGCTGCAACTTTGGCAAGTTCCTGATGGAGGCTTCGGGAGGCATTGGGGCGACGCGAGGAGGAGTGGAGGAGCAAGAGGAAGACCAGGGGATGAAGGGACAACTCTCGAAGGCCAGGACTGTGCCCTGGACCAGCCCCCCCACCTAGGCCACCGAAAAACAGCTCCGGCGAGGCCTGGGGGCTGATTCCGACTAGAGGAATCCTCTGGATCGATCGGAATCGACTCTAGAAGACAAGGGAAGTCCTAGAGATCTAAAATTGAAATTAAATGAAGTTGGAAGTGGGCGTACCTGGCTTGATGTCGCGTGTTACCTCCGCAGCTCGTGTGTTACCCACGCTTCTCACCTCCGCGAACTCCTCTCTCTCTCTCTGGAATTCTCCCTCGCTTCTCACTCGCTCTGAATTCTCTATTTTACACTCGCGAAAAGACCCCCCAAACCTCTGCCTCTATTGCTCCTTTTATAGGTGGTGGTCATCGGTGGCCGCTGTAACAACCACTAACTGAGCCCAACAGAACTAACAACCCACTAGCTAACTAACTAACTCACTAACGAACTAACCACTCCCCTAACAGACCAACAAAACCCAACTACTGTCTCCATGCTGTCTCCTTGCTCACCGAAAGAGATCAACGGCAGCTCCTGTTCATCCAGCGGCTCTGGTTGCTCTGGGTTGTTGATGGGCTCGAGCTGGATCAATGGCTAAGTGGCTGGTGAAACCAGTGAAGAGAGATAGGAGAAAGAATGGCTCAGTGGCTGGATTTGTGAGAAGAGAGGGGAGAAGGAATGGGTGTTGGGTTGGAAGAAGGAGAAGAAAATGGGTTGAGGAGTTGTGGGCTTTTGTGGGCCCAAATGGGCTTGATGGGCCTTAGTGAATTAAGAGGGCTTAAACGGGCCTATGTGGGCATTATGTGCCTATGTAGGCTTACATGGGCATTGATGGACCTATGTGGGCTTTGTGGGCCTTGAATAAATTAAATGGGCCTTGGATGAATTAAATGGGCCTATGCTGCCTTTGTGGGCATTCATGGGTTTAAGTGGGTTTCATGGGCTTTGAATGAATTAAATGAGTTTAATGGATTTATTGGTGGTTAACAGCCCAGTCATCACACTTTCATCCTACAACATTGGGAAACTGGGGTGTCTATAGATGTCTCTCCTTGAGCGAGTTCGGAGGACGAGTGGGACAGAGACCGATGCTCAGTGTTGACAAAGACACCTCACCTGAAGTCGTAAGAAAGAGTTAGTTACCGGCAACCAGCCACCAGGCGGTGAATGCACTAGAGGTCCCGTCGCCATAGTCGAAGCCAAATACCAGAGAAAACAACACAAATGACCAAATACTGACAAATTTATGACCAATCAGCTCCTAAAAGACATGACTGGTTACCACACTTGTTGAGGAAAGCGCCGGACAAGACTCACGGTGCTTGCCAACTGAGAAGTGACTGGTCACGGAAGTCATCCAGGCAGTTCACGCTACTAGCCCATAGGAGGGGGAATCCATCGGGCATCCCAGGTAGTTTAGGATACCAGCCCAAATGAAGGAGGCAAGCAATTTGCTTTGATTCCATCCATTGGAGTGAAACTCAAAACAAAGGGGTCACCAGTGATACCAAACTCTTTGAGTAAGGATCTAATGGGGCATGGTAGGTTTTAGACCTACCAACCAAGAAGGGAAAATGGTAAGTTTCGGACTTACCGACCAAAAAGGGGAAGTGGTAAGTTTCGGACTTACCGACCAGAGGGGAATTGGTAAGTTTTAGACTTACCAACCAGGAGGAAAGTGGTAAGTTTCAGACTTACCAACCAGGTGGGAAGAATGCTAAGTTTCGAACTTACCAGCTAAAGGGGAAGATGGTAAGTTTTGGACTTACCGACCAAAAGAGAGAATGGTAAGTTTCGGACTTACAAGCCAAAGGGGAGAGAATGGTAAGTTTCAGACTTACCGGCCAAGAGAGAGAATGGTAAGTTTCGGACTTACCGACCAAAGGGAGAATGGCAAGTTTCAAACTTACCAACCAAGAGGGAGAATGGTAAGTTTCGGACTTACCGGCCAAAGGGGAGAGAATGGTAATTTTCGGACTTATTGGCCAAGAGGGAGAATGGTAAGTTTTGGACTTACCGGCCAAAGGGGAGAGAATGGTAAGTTTCAGACTTACTGGCCAAAGGAGAAGATAATGGTAAGTTTCGGACTTACCGACTAAAAAGGGTGAAGTGGTAAGTTTCAGACTTACCAGCCAAAAGGGGAAAATGGTAAGTTTCAGACTTACCGGCCAAAAGGGAGAGTGGTAAGTTTCGGACTTACCAATCGGATGGAAATTGGTAAGTTTCGGACTTACCGACCAAAAAGGGTGAAGTGGTAAGTTTCAGACTTACCAGCCAAAAGGGGAAAATGGTACGTTTCAGACTTACCGGCCAAAAGGGAGAGTGGTAAGTTTCGGACTTACCGACCAAATGGAAATTGGTAAGTTTCAGACTTACAGACCAAGAGGGAGAATGGTATGTTTTAGACTTACCGACCAGAAAAGGGAATGTGGTAAGTTTCGGACTTACCAGCCAAAAGGGAGAATGGTAAGTTTCAGACTTACCGACCAAGAGGAAAATGGTAAGTTTCGGACTTACCGACCAAAAGGAAAATGGTAAGTTTCGGACATACCGACTAAGAGGAGAATTGGTATGTTTTGGACTTACCGACCAAGAGGGGAGAATGGTAAGTTTCGGACTTACCGACCAGAGGGAAAATGGTAAGTTTCAGAATTACCGACCAATAGAAAATGGTAAGTTTCGAACTTACCGACCAAGGGAACATTCCTAGCGCCAAGTTAGCAGGCAAAAGAGGGCAGAATCCTAAACAGTCGAGGACATACTGTCGCAATCTTCTACTCTACATCAAATACAAGCAACCAAACAAGCTGGCAAGAAACGTTCTGATGAATTTTATTATCAGATTCAAAGGAATGATTACATGTATTAACTCGCAAAGAACCAGTTACATGACATGAATGTTAATCTACATCATCTCTGGATCTCTTGGAGCCTAAGGCTTTGGCAAAGAGCGTACGGCTCGGGGTGGCGCTACAGATTAGCCAGGACTCTTCGGCTTTGGCTTCATAATTTGTTGTGCAACTCTTCCCTTCTATGATTGTAAGATCCCTCGATCGTACGGAGCCATTGAGCAGAAGAGATAGCTCCTTAGTCATAGTGTAGGAGCCTAGGGGTATTCTTGCAACTGCGCTGGCATTTGCCCCTTGACAAAAGAATCCTGCTGGTAACTGAACTATCGCATCACACGGCTTAGGTGGTATTCAACTCCACCAGTCAACCCCAGTAGGATGATTAGCTGCATGTCGACTGTGTTGAAGAAGGCCTCAAAGTTATGAGAAGCCGAAGGAATAATGCGCCAGATGATTTTCTATTCTGTCAAGCTTTCTAAACGCTCGTACTCCTTCTAAACTGAGGTGAGCGTGCGCGCACGGCCACTTTGATAGTAGGATTCGAAGGCTGATCATTGCAGGCGCAAGACCTCTACACCTAGATGTGCAGCCAACCATACCTGTATGAAAGCTCCACAACCATAAAAGTGTCGGTAGTGGCGCAATGATCGATCCAGAGCCTGGTAAGTTTCTACCAAGATGACTGGGGCTAGATCTATTTGTCGGGTAACAACTGCCACAACGATCTCAGCAATTTCAATGTTTACAACCATCCGGCCATGGCTGAAAATCAATTCTCCCAGGAAGCGAACAACAAAGCCTTTCAACCAAAGCTCGATGCCTAGGGAGGTGCACATTCTGGCCACTTTGTCAAAGTAAGCTAGCTTCAGCATGGGAGAAAGTCCGTCTGTACAAATAAGCTGACGACCATAATCACTGGTTGATAGGCCAGTTAGATCACTCAAGACTGAAGAATACCCATCACGCCGTATAAAGACGGTGGGTCCCAGGAACTTTTGTAGACAACATATTCTATGGACCTCTTCCAAGGTTGGAGTCAGTTCGATTCTCGCAAAGTGGAAAACATGATGAGCCGGTTTCTAGAATCGGGTTGCTACACAAAGAAAGTATCAGGAAACCTCTACCTTTGCGATATCTAGAAGCTTTGAAGAGATTCCCCAAATCCGCAGCTTGTCACGATCACTTTCAGTCAACTACTTGATCCACGCTTGGAGCACTTCTGAGCAGTGTGTGGGCACTAGCATCGTAGGGAAACCCATGATCTGTATGGCACTTCAACTTTCTTGGCCCAAGACTCCTCAGAAAGGGCAAACGATCTCCTGCAGTACATGCTCAAAACACTGTTTTAGAAACAGATCTCAACTTTACTTCGTTCAACAGCACTTAGCAAAATCAAAGCAGACAGATAAAAGATACAACGCAATGGTATTGAAAGAACCAGAAAGACTGGCTTAAAGCTGTAAACTACAGCTGGCTGGACAGAGAGTTGTTGGATAGACTAAATCTTATGCGCAACTTTGAGGGAAAACCCTGGTTTCAACTGGTTCTGACCAGGCACCCAAGTAATGAGATATGACCAGCAAATTTGGAAGATCAGGATTATCTGATGATTGTGCCCCCTAGTAGATTACTGGGGTCCTCGACCAACAGGGTAGCTGACATGCCCATGGTTGAGTGTTGGCTCAAAGCGTCTAACCATAGGACAGCTGACATGCCCCTGGCCTGACATGGACAACTCTTGACCAAATAGAGCAACTTACATGCCCCTGGTCGAGTACCGACTCAGTGTGTCTAACCATAGGACAGCTGGCATGCCCCTGGTTGAGTACCGACACAGTGTGTCTAACCGTAGGACAGCTGACATGCCTTTGGTTTGACATAAATGGCCCTAACCAACGAGAGCAGCTTACATGCCCCTAGTTTAAGTGATGTCCTCTTGATTCTCTTGACCTGAAAGTCGTCATCACGTCCTAGCCAAGAGAACCTAGCGATACTCTACGACATTTTTAGGATGATATTTGCAAAAAGAAGATGCATGCATGCTAAATGATATGTGGGACGTTATTGGTGCCCTCAGCATTGGGATGCTTACTGCCAAGTACTAGGGAACAGCAACTCCAGACCTCACTAGACTCTATCCAAGCCCCAAGTTTTTTGGGTGGCTCTCTGGAAACGGGTCACTGTGTCTTGGGCTCCGTTCCAAACCCCACTAGACCAAACCCCTGCTTTTTAATTTTATTCATTCTTTATTCTTTTCCCCTCATAGGCATGTGGGTTCACCCTATCCCTGGCTTGGAGGTAATAGGTACTTGGTCTATGGTGGGGAGCTGCTGCTACTTAAAGGGTTGGCTAGGCCCTTTTGTTAACACGTCTTCCAGGTATTCACTCCGACTACTCCCCAAGATAAATTGGAGGGACAGAGCTACCAGCCATGCCTCTCTCTTTAGGGCTGACTTCTATCTGCGACTTCTGTCTTCTTATTCTTTTATGCCCTTTTTCAGATATACATTTTTGTTTTATTTCTCGCGCTCTCACTCTCGCCCCTAACATTTTATCTCCCTCTGGGAGGTGCAGGGTCCCTGTGGAGCTTGGACACTTCGCCTAATTCACAATGAAAGGTGGCTCCCTCACTCTCAAGGTTCCTAAATAGTATTTACCTGAGGAGGTGCTACACATTCCCCACATTGGCAAGCTTATTCCGCCTATCATCACTAAGCTAAGATCCATGCATGTGATGATGAAAACAAATGTCAGCCTATATATGTATATTGAATGAGAGTTAGTATGTGCTGTGATGCAAAGCTACATGGATGTAAGAAGATCATTGCTTCATGCATGCATGAAGGAAATTGTTAGTGTCACAGAGTAAGGACACACAGTTTATGATCACTGATAGTACTTTTTCAGGTAGCAAGAATTAACTGGCTCTGACTATTTCATGCGATCCATGTCCTCAAGGATGACAGCCCCTCTGGAGTAGACTTTCTTGACCACGAATGGTCCATGCCAGTTGGGCCTGAACTTGCCACGACTATCAGGGGGATGTATTGCTCTCAAGACCAGGTCCCCTGGCAAAAAACTTCTTGGTCGGACCTTCTTCTGATAAGCTTTGACCATGCACTTCTGATAGCATTATGCATGATGCATAGCTTGCAGTCGATGCTCATCTATCAGGTTCAATTGAACGAGGCGGTCCTCAATCCATTCCACTTCCTCTAGTTCTGCTTCTTTCAGGACTCTGAGCGATGGTATCTCCACTTCTATTAGTAGGACTGCCTCCATACCATACACTAGAGAATATGGAGTTGCTCCTGTTGAGGTCCTGATTGATGTTCTATAAGCCCACAGAGAGTATGGGAGCTTATCATGCCAGTCCTTATGCGTCTCCGCCATCTTTTTAAGAATCTTAGTTAGATTCTTATTGGCGAATTCTACTGCACTGTTCATCTGAGAACGGTACGGAGAGGATTTGTGGTGCCTGATATGGAACTCTTGCAGGAAATCCTCAACCTTTTTGGCTGTGAAATTTGTCCCATTATCGGAAATGATAGAATGCGGGACCCCATACCGGGTGATAATGTTGTTTTTGATGAACTTTTCTGTCACAAAGGTTGTCACTATCTTGTAAGAAGTTGCTTCCACCCATTTTGTAAAATAATCAATTGCCACTACGACGTACTGATGTCCGTTAAAAGTTGCTGGGTGGATAGGTCCGATGATGTCTATTCCCGATGTTGAGAAAGGCTAGGGTGACGACATGCTGTGAAGCTGCTGCAGTGGTGCATGAATAAAATTGCCATGGACTTGACAATTATGACATCTTCGTACAAACTGGCAGCAGTCCATCTCAATGGTTGACTAGAAATAACCTTGTAGCATTATTTTCTTGGACAACAATACCCCATTCATGTGAGGCCCGCATGTCCTAGCAAGCACTTGCTACATTACTGTATCGGCCTCCTTTTTATCAAGACAATGCAGAAGCATCTGATTGTACGACCTCTTGTATAAGTGGCCCACTCGAAGCACATATCTCAAGGCCAGCTGGATCATGGTCTTTCTGTTTGCTGCCAATGCGTTTGGATGGCGATTCCCAGTTTCCAGGTAAGCTTTGATGTCATGATACCAAGAGAGCTCTACCGTGGAATCTACTTCTTCTATGCTCATGCGATGTGCATGTTGATCTGTGCAGGTTACTGACACCTTCACTGTGTCGTACTCCGGTATGGATAGCCAGGAGGCAAGAGTAGCCAGTGCATCTGCGTAAGCATTCATGGCCCTATTCATAAAGGAAAAGTGTATCTCGTCAAACTTGGCCATCATCTTTAAGAGATGATTGTGGTATGGAACCAATTTCAGATCTTTGGTTCTCCAGTTGCCATTTACTTGAGAAATAACCAACATGGCATCACCATGCACATGTAATTTTTGTGCACCATGTTCTAATGTTGCCTGCAAGCCAAGAATACATGCCTCGTACTCTGCCACATTAATGGTGCATACAAAGGTTAACTTTCGAGCAAGCGGGATCATTGGTCCCTGTGGAGTTTCCAGCACTGCACCGATACCCAAGCCCCTCCTATTAACTACTCCATCAAAGTAAAGCTGCCACTGATCTTTATCTCAAGGGACTACCGACCCCTCTTCTTCCGTGGCGAACAATATGTCCTCATCAGGAAACTGAGCCTGCAAGGGTTGGTACTCTAGCAAGGGTAAGTCTGCTAAGTGATCTGCCACAACCTGTCCCATCATTGACTTCTGAGTGACAAAGGTAATGTCAAAGTGAGATAAAAGCACTTGCCACATGACACATCTACCCACCAGTGCTGGCTTTTGAAATAGGTATTTCATAGGATCATGTCGGCACAATAATAGAACTGGATATGCCATCATATAGTGCCTTAAGTGTTGTGTGGCCCAGACAAGGGACAAGCAAACTTTCTCGATTGTGGTGTACTTAACTTCGTAATCATTGAACTTTTTTCTTAGATAATAAATGGCCCTCTCCTTGTGACCTGTTTCATCATGCTAACCCAAGACTACACCGATTTAATGCTGTGTCACTGACAAGTAGAGCAACAGAGGACGCCGTGGTGTGGGAGGAGCTAAGACTGGTGGTCTTGCCAAGAGCTTCTTTATCTTGTCAAATGCTTCTTAGCACTCCTCATTCTAGTGGATCTATGCATTCTTCCTTAGGAGCTTGAAGATTGGCTCACAAATTGGTGTTAATTGAGCGATGAATCGGCTGATATACTACAACCGCTCCAGCAACCCTTGGACTTCTTTCTCTATCGTGGGGGGAGGCATCTTAATGATTGCTTTAGCCTTGCTCAGATCTACATCGATTCCCCTTTGGCTAATGATGTACCCCAGCAGTTTGCTAATGACACACCAAATACACACTTGTTGGGGTTCAATCGCAGCTTATACTTTCTCAAGTGGTTAAAGAGCTTCCTCAAACAAGCAATGTGCTCTTCAGGCTCCTTCGACTAAGCAATCATATCATCCACGTAAACCTCGGTGTCTTGGTGCATGAGGTCATGGAATAAAGCTGGCATTGCCCTCTGATATGTGGCCCCAGCATTCTTGAGCCCAAAGGGCATAACTCTGTAGCAGAACACTCCCCATGGGGTAATAACGGACGTTTTCTCCTTATCCTCTTCTACCATTCGGATTTGACTGTATCCGGAAAATCCATCCATGAATGACAACATTTTGTCTCCTACAGTGTTGTCTACCAATACATCAATATGTGGGAGTGGAAAATCATCCTTTGGGCTGGCTTTGTTTAGGTCTCTGTAATCAATACACATTCGGACCCGACCATCTTTCTTGGGTACCGTAACCACATTCTCTAACCATTTCGGGTAAAGGACGACCTTCAGGAAGTTAACTTTGTGCTGCGTCATTATTTCCTCCTTCAATTTCAAGAGCCACTATGGTTGCCATCTATGCAGTTTTTGCTTGACAGGCTTGACATCAGGATTAAGCGGTAGTGTATGTACCACTACCTTGACATCCAACCCAACCATGTCATCGTAACTCCAAGCAAAGATATCCCCATATTCTCGGAGAAGCTCAACAAGTTCTGATCTGGCCTGTGCTGGGAGTCTGGCGCTTATCTGCACTTCTTTGACATTTTCTTTGGTGCCAATATTCACAGTCTTCATTTCTTCTTCTACATGTAGGTTTGGGCCCTCGGGATCGTCATCGTAAGGTTGGAATTCCAACGCATCATGACTCTCCTCTTCCACCTCTATATCTTCCTCTTCTCCATATGCAATGAGCTCAGCAAGGACTTCTTGTTGGCACAACGGGTCTGTGTCTTCAAAGGTGCACACTTTCTCAGCATTCTGCCCCTGATATTGCTTTAGAATGGTCACTGTGACCCTAGTTTTCTTATATGCGCCCCTAATGATTTCTGGTTCTGCTATTTTCGAACTCTTGTATGACTGTTTTACTTTTGGCAAACAAAATCTTTTATTATCATGTTGTCTCTGTACAGCATGTGCAACAGGTGGGCAGCTATCCTTTGTTTGACTGATGTGAGTGCTGCCGCCCGAGTTCCCTCCTAAGCCTAGCTCAATATCATTTTTTTTTTGACCCCACCACTCAAGTGGGGCCAAGTCTGATAGTACCACCTAGACCCACCTCCCGGCTGATAGGAGATAAACTCCTCTGGTCTAGCGTTTAAAGATCCATTCTCCTCCAAGGTCATGATAGCAGGCTGACCCTGTGCAACTGTCTGCTCCTCTGTGTCTTCGATCATTACTGCCTTTCCTTTCTTGCACCTAAGCTCATTTTGCGCATCCTCGGCCAGTATTGATAACTGCTCTTGAAATAGAACTTCCAGATCGTAGAGCATGTTATCCACTTGAGCTACCACGGCATCTCCATCTTCTTCATCGGAAAAGAAATCTACATAATATGCCCTGGTAGTTCTCAACACCTCTGGCACTGATTCTGACTACCCTGGCTACAACCCCTTCAAAACTGACTATCGCTCTAAAGCTGCTACTGCTGATTCTGCCCTCGCTGCATCCCAAACTGCAACCAGATTGTTAGACAGACCCTCCGCTGACTCCAGAGGCGGTAACGCTAGCATAGCTATCCCCAAGGACATGGTTGATATCGAACCCATTCCAAAGTCCATAACTTCCTCCTCCGAATAGTAATCCTCTACACATACCCATACGGGCCCACCAATCGATTTGTCTGGCGCAAGCTCTGCAAGCATCAAACTCCGATTGGGACCCAACAATCCTGCACTGACAAAATTATTTAAATCTCGTGGAATAACGAGCTTCAGAAATTTACGACGCTTCACGTGTCTATCTTGCATCTTGCGCTCGTATCTGAGTCCTTCAAATTCACGTCTCCTCTCCACAGCAATCGGTTCTGTGATTCCTTGGCTATTCTGCCTGAGAGGTGCTCCCTTCTCATACCCCCATCTCTGACATAGATTCTCGACCATCAAAAAGGGGTTGCCGAAAGCGGCAAATGACTGGCACGCTCGAGAATCGGAATAAAATTGATCGGTTCAAAACGGTCGACATGGTAGAGCACATTAGAGGGTTTGGAGTCAAAGTGGATAGTATGAAGTGACACTGAAGAGATTGCCTCGACCCTTTCCTTTTCAAGATTTTCCACCATCACGACGACAACATCGTTGTTCCAGCGGAACTT
The DNA here is from genome assembly GCA_024699735.1 of Posidonia australis. Lineage (NCBI taxonomy): Eukaryota > Viridiplantae > Streptophyta > Magnoliopsida > Alismatales > Posidoniaceae > Posidonia > Posidonia australis. The sequence continues at coordinate 13,651 of JAMKQA010031909.1, forward strand.
AATCATACGGTGAAGGGTCGAGGGGATAACCTGATGCTTGTGGAGCCAAGGGCGCCCAAGCAGAAGATTGAAAGATGGTTTGAGGTCGACGACATAGAACTCGACCTCAAAATGTGCAGGACCAATGACTAAGGGAATGATCCAGATCCCTAAGGCATCATCGTGCATGTTGTCGAATGTCGTCATTCCTTTTACTACTGGAGTAATGTCCTCCGATTTAAAGCCGTCCTGACTTGCGGTTCACAAGGGGAAGACGTTCAAACCAGTGCCATTATCTATCAGAGTGAGAGGAATGGAAAAATTTTGGTATTGCACTGTGATGTATAGGGACTGGTTATGATTAGTCCTTGCTGGAGGAAGCTCGGAACTAGAGAAAGAAATGACCTCTGGCGCGGCTATCATCCCTACCATGTTCTCCAAGGCCGAAGGTTGTATGGTTGAGGAAACATGGGCGGCTTGAAAGACCCGAAGAAATGACTCTCTATGCTCGGTTGAAGTATGGATTAAATCCCAAATGGATATGTCTACTTTGACCTTTTTTAGCTGGGCAGTGATGTCGACTATAGGTGGGTCAACTTTGGCAGTGGGGTTAGCTCTTGTGACTGTCTCTTCAGGGATTGGACTGGGAGTATGGTTTTTTGCTTGGGAGGATGAAGTCACAAGCTGACTGGTTTTGTTTGTTGGGACCGGGGCCTTGTATACCCTTCCCGACCACATTACCTCAGCACACATTTATGCGGTATAACTATAAGGCATGCGGTGGGTGTCCTGTTCAAATTGATGACAACAAGAGCATGGGCCCTTAATTCCACTAGGGCTGAAACTGGCAGAGCAGGTGTTGGCGCTTCGTGGGTCAAATCAGGTCTTGGTTTGGCTAGTAGGCTAATTATTGGTGGGGTGGATTGCATAGTGTGTTCGGTAGCCGTGCGCCTTGGTCGGGTAGTTAACTGGATCATATTGACAGCAGAGTTGAAAGCTTCAATGAAGGATTAACTCTGCTGATAGGAGAATATTTTTGAAACATCATGGATGAGGAGAGAAGGATCAAAAGATTCATCCTCATCCGAAGAAAGGAAATAGACTCCCGAGGTTCCTGGCGTATGCTCAGGCAAAGGCTGGTGGACTATGTTGCTAGATGTTGATGCAGATGAATGTGGTTTCTGTGCAACGGGACTCTGCCACCTGTGTGTTAATAGCAATGATCTTCTAGTCAATTAAGTCCTGAATTGCTCCTCGGAGTGTGAAGCAGTTATTCGTAGAGTGCCCTGCGGCACTATGGTAACTGCAATATAGATCCGCTTTATACCACTACGGAAGTGGGTTCGGTGGTGGACGGATTTCTGGAAGCTTCAGTAGTGACACTACCTTAGGCAGAATGACACTCAGTGGCTCAACCAAAGGAATGTAATCTCTCTCAGGACGTGGGAGCCGCCTTGATCCCTGGTAGCGCCCCTGCCTTGCCGGTGCAGGCTGGTATACTGGCTCGGTAGTGGTAGTGATTTGTGATGTGCGTGGTGCTCTAGGTGCAGGAGAGTAAACAACCTGATTCTGAGCTGGTGAGCTCACCACATTGGGTGGCATAACAGGAGCCCCTACGTATGCCACAGCATTCTTAGCAGAGTCTTTCTTCTACCTGTAGCCAGTGCAGGATCCATTGTTACCACCGTTGTTGTTACCAGTTCCGTCGGTAGCTATGGTCTACTTTGCGAATGCTACTAACGTTAGGAAGCTTCCGCTATTTAGCGAGCTCTCTACACGGGTGCTAGTTTTGATCAAGGCTGCAAAGGTGGAAATGGGCTGGATGCTAAGCATATCTCCAATGGCTGGATACGCCCCTCGAATTATTATTTTGATAGACTCTTCATCAAAAGGTCTATCACGCACTTGTGATGGAGGGCTCACCAGCACCCGACGTACTCCCCGAACGGCTCGTGGAGCTACTACTTGGTGGCGACCAGGTCCTCACGCTTTGGGACCATGTCAAGGTTAAAAGAGTACTGCTCCAGAAAAGCTTGGCTCAGATCATTCTAGGTCTTTATGGTGGACATATCCAGCGACATGAACCATTTTAGAGCTGGACCTGTAAGACATTTCCAGAAAAGGCGAATGAGAAGTCTCTCGTCAGCCTGTAGTTGAGTGAGATCGCCACAGTACGCCCGAAGATGTGAAATTGGGCAGCCTTTCCCGTTATATTTCTCAAATTCCAAGATATGGAAGTTTGGTGGGAGTACCACATCTAGGAAATAGCAGAGGTCCCTAAAGGAGAAAGACTGGTAGTCCCTGCCCTGTGTCCCTGCCCTGCACTTGTCGTAGAGCTTTCTCCATGTCATTCATCCAGGCGAAAAGTTCATTGGGGTTTGCTGCTGACATTGAGTGTGTAGCCGAGGTGGGTCCCGCATATGATGTGTCTATAGCACCTATATGCTCCTCCAAGTCTATCATCTCGCCACCCGGTGCCGTGGTGTGAGGACCAGCGTACCTGTGCATGTGCGCTACTTGTGGTGGTGTGCATGCAGAAGCTTGTACTTGATGCATGGGTATAGAAATGTTATGTTGTGTGGGGCATGTTGTTTTGTGGGGGAGCAACAGCTACTGAATCGGGACAATCAGGTTTGTAGGCCGGTGTACTCCCGCCAGCCCAAAAGGCTGACCACTAGTGGAGGGAGGAATATATTGTGCATACTGTGGTAGTGATGCTATTGGCAAAGTAGTAACGCCCGTCGTCAGGAAAGCGGGAAGCTGTAGCGACGGCTGCAGTGGTGGTGTGACAGATGTAACATGAAGTGCCTGAGCAGGATCCTCAGGAATGGGACAGACAGGCACAGTCAAAGTGGGATCCAAAGAGAAGGCCATTTTTTGCAACTTCTGCGCAAGGGCCAAAAGTTGCTGATTGTATGATGATTGAACCATCAGTAGCAGTACCGAGGGTGGAAGATCAAGCGGCAGGGATGTCAAAGGGGGTTGGATGTTCAAAGATGTTGCGGACTGAATTCCTACTGATTAGGCAATCGCAGCCATTTGAGTGTCAAGTGGAAGATAGTCAACTGAAGAATAGGACATGACCAAATCAGATGTCCTAGCAGTAGTCATGGTAACCGCCTCAGCCACGGGCTCTAGACCAATGAGGGTCTGCAGTGTCTCGAAACCGACAGATAAGGAACTCTAGGCAGCCGAAAGTGGATATCATGGAGTGAAGGCGGAATGACTGATGACAAAGTGAAAAAGGGAGGAGGGGCAGAAACAGGAATCCCCTCCAAGGCAACTGGTGTAACAATCTCAAAAGCTCGTTGGGCCATAGCTGACCGCGAACAGGTAAAGACGGGGCTACGATTGCAAGTGAAAGGATGACGCCTACGAGGAGCTATCGTTGGAAATGACTGATAGCTCGAGGAAAGATAGTCGGGAACAATGCCTCAAGATGGAGGTTACAGAAAGAAACTCCTAGGCTCAAACCTAGGAACTCGCACACAGAACTCTATACCTGACAAAGGAAAAGAACCTAATGCGTTTGTGAAGAAATGAAGAGAAGACAACAAAAGAAGTAAGTTAGCTATGCAATTGTTTGTTAGGGTGGCATGAATGGCATACTTGTACATGAATGCTACTAACATGCTCTCTCTCACCATGCATGTCCCACATGGATCGGACCATATGGGACGCACTCATGGGTTTGGGTTTTGACTCTGGTCAGAAAGGTAAGGTCCCCATTCTAAATCCTAGCCAAAGCATAGGCAGTGAAAGAGTTGTGCGTTGGTGGCCTCGTCTCCTGCAGTAGCATGGAGTTGTACCCTCTACTAGCATCGACACGACCCCAGACAAGGGGGGACAAGCTAGCAACACGTCCTATGCCAAAGCTATAGAACGGGCTACTAGAATTGTCCTTTGTAAACTGTGGGTGACCGAGAAGAGATGATGCATGCCCTATATGATCAATCATGCGATAAGCTTTTGTCTCTTCTACTTGCGTTTTATTAAACCATAAGGATTTGTGAGCATTTGTTTCTAGTTATGCCTTATTATTTGTTCATCTGAGTTTGTGTGTTTTATTTTAACCAGATAGGGAGGCAAACATGTCTCTACTCTCCTAATCATGGCAAATTCAAATAAAAGGAAAAAACACACAATCATGGCATCCAATCAAGTCAGACAAAAGGCATGAACATGGCATGTGCTGGTGTAATGCTCAAGTAGATGAATAAAAGCATGTATCGACAAACAAAGCATGAATTAAGTCATGTGCATGTGCGGTGGCATAGCAACAGTGTAAAGAGGGCAAAAAGGCATGTTTAGTCAAATATGTACAAGTAAACAAGACAAGCAAACAAGCACAAAGTATATAGACCAATGATAAGTAGGGAAACCAGAATGAAAGCTAGAATCTAGTTATCCCCAGCGGAGTCACCAGTTCTTGTGACCATGCCAGTGGAACCCTGCACGGCTCTCTCCTACCGAGTGCGTGGAAGCACTCGAGGAGACCCAACATGGTCACAGCGAAGATGGTGAATCCGAAGAAGAAGACTAGACTCAGAGACACCAAGGAAAGATAAGAAAGGATAAAGGAAGGAGTCGCCACCTAGTCTTTTAATGGAAAGATGAGGAAAACCAAACACACAAGAAAACCAAGAAGCAAACAAGATGCAAAAACATGTGTGCTCCGTGCCTATTGGATAAATGAATGTGGGCCAGAGAAAGGGTAAGATTCTGGTTATGCATGGGGAAGGGGTTAGGCAACCCCATGCGCTCGAGAAAACTCAGTCTTTCTAGGTTTCCTACTTGTCAAAGGTCTAATGGGTGTGTGCTTGCTTATTCTAAATGCATGTGCTAATGATGACTAGAAAAACATGCCAAATCAAAGAGAGAAAAAAATGAAATAAAGGGAAAAAAATTAATCCGAGGGATAAATGTAGGCATTGAGAATGCCGCTTTACTGTACGCCCTTGGGCGATGAGGAAAACCGTGAAAATCGAGAAATTCTCGGAAAGCATCACGCAAATCAACGGAAATTTGGATAAATCCGAAAAAATCAAATTGGGGAAAATAATCCTCTTTCGGGACAATGTCGGCTTCGCGAAGCCTTTCAATGTACGCCCTCGGGAGATGGAAAGCCAAATCAAATCTAAAGATGCGAAAATCGGAAATGATCTGGGAGATGGCTAGAAAACCAAGCTCGAAAAGAGTTGGAAATGCGTGCGTAAAGTAAAGAAGAAAAGGCAAGAAAATTGCATGAAAAAGTGTGACAAAATGTGCAAAATGCATGTGTGAGTGTAAAAATAAGAATTCCAGGGGCCTTTGCTCAAAAAACCCAAATTCTGAATAAAAGCTGAAATTCTGAAGCCCAAATCATCAAAAAATACATAAGAAAACACATTCTATGCAATTATGAAGAAACTTGAGGTCAAATGTGCAAATCTATGCAGTTCTAGCCTAATTGAAGTTTCCTAGGGGTTAAAATGCAATTCTGCCACTACAACATGCATTTAAAGCAATTCAGTGGAAATTAAAGGTAAAATATGCAAGAAAAAGGATGCATGAAAATTTCAGAAAGTTTTAGGAGCAAAACCGTAATTTTTCCCCAGAAAACATGCATTCAGTAAGAAATATGTAAAGTACAGGGACTAAAATGCAATTTAACCATAAAAACAATGTATTTAGAAGATTTCAGAGAAGTTGAAGGGCTAAAATGAAAATTAACCAAAGAAAATGTGCATTCTGGAGAGTTTCAGTAAAGTTCAAGGGTTAAAATGCAATTTACCGACAGAAATATGCATTCTATGTTATTTTGATAAAGTTCAGGGGTTTAAATGCAATTTTGACAGAAAAATGTGCATTTTGGAAGGTTTCAGAAAAGTTTAGGATCTTTGATGCAAAAATTTTGGACTAAAATGCATGAAAAGAAAATCTGAGGGTTTTTGTTAAAATTTTAAACCTGGAAAACATTATTTTGAATACTCAGGGGGCATAATGTAATATTTTCAGTTAAAACTTTATTCAAACGATTTAAGAGAAATGATTAAGGACCTAAATGTAAGAAAAGGACTTATTTGTAATAAAGAAAAGGACCTAAGTGCAATACATGAAAAGTTTCAGAGGTTTATTAAAATAAAAATGTTTTTTATTTTTTAAAAGGAAAAAAAGGAGCGGCCGCCGCCGCCGCCGACCATCAGAAAGGTCACTGAAGGCTACCACGTGGTCTGATCCAAGATCAGACCTCACGGGAAGCAAGAAGAGATAGAGAGGAGGTGATCCAATGGATCGGATCGGGCATCCAACAGTGGGAGTGAGCCTCCCACCTACCTCACCGTCGAGCACTCCGGCGACGGTGTCGGGGAAGAAGGGAGACTGTGGAGCTACGGCACGGTGATCTGGAGGTTGTGGAGACTTTGGCACGTTGATAGGAGCCTTCTCCCTTCTCCAAGAGCTCGAATGGTGGATGATGACGCAGAAGGGGCTCCAACTGCCATTGACGTCCTCTTCTCCGGCGAGCGAGGTCGCGGGAGGGTTCCAGAGGTCGTGGCTTAGCTCCAAGGGCTTCGGAGTGCTTAGGGCGCGTCGTGGAAGCTTCCTGAAGGCTCGGAGCGGCACAGAGTGGCTGGAAGCATGGCATCTTCTCCGGCTGCAGTCGTCATCTCCAGCGACAACGAGACGCTGCAACTCCGGCGAGGTCCTGGTGGAGGCTTCGGGAGGCATCGTTGCGGCACGCAGAGGAGTGGAGGAGCAAGAGGAAGACTAGGGGAGGAAGGGACGACTCTCAGAGGCCAAGACTATGCCCTGGACCAAACCCCCCAACTAGGCCAATGGAAAATAGCTCCGGCAAGGCCTGGGGGCTGATTCTAACCAGAGGAATCCTCTGGATTGATCAGAATCGACTCGGGAAGACAGGGGAAGTCCAAGAGATCTAAAATTGAAACTAAATGAAGCTGGAAGAGGGCGTACCTGGCCTAACGTCGCACGTTACCTCCACAGCTCGCCGGAGATGACCTGAACCCACGCTTCTCACCTCCACGAACTCCTCTCTCTCTCTGGAATTCTCCCTCGCTTCTCACTCGCTCTAAATTCTCTATTTTCCTCTCGCGAAAAGACCCCCCAAACCTTTGCCTCTGCTGCTCCTTTTATAGGTGGAGGTCGCTGGTGGCTGCTGTAACAACCACTAACTAAGCCTAATAGAACTAACAACCCACTAGCTAACTAACTAACTCACTAACAAACTAACCACTCCCCTAACTGACCAACAAAACCCAACTGCTATCTCCAAGCTGTCTCCTTGCTCGCCAACAGAGATCAACGGCGGGTCTTGTTCATCCAGCGGCTCTGGTTGCTCTGGGTTCCTGAAGGGCTCGAGCTGGATCGGTGGCTCAGTGGTTGGTGAAACCAATGAAGAGAGATGGGAGAAAGAATGGCTCAGTGGCTGGATTTGTGAGAAGAGAGGGGAGAAGGAATGGGTGTTAGGTTGGAAGAAGGAGAAGAAAATGGGTCAAGGAGTTGTGGGCTTGATGGGCCTTAGTGGATTAAGAGGGCTTAAAGGGCCTATGTGGGCTTTATGGGCCTAAGTAGGCTTCCATGGCCTTGATGGACCTATGTGGCCTTTGTGGGCCTTGAATGAATTAAATGGGCCTTGGTGAGCCTTAATGGGCCTATGCGGGCTTTGTGGGCCTTCATGGGTTTAAGTGGGTTTTCATGGGCTTTGAATGAATTAAATGGGTTTAATGGATTTATTGGAGGTTAGCAGCCTAGTCATCACACTTTCATCCTGCAACATTGGGAAACTGGGGTGTCTGCAATAGGTTCTTTCCTTGGATGGTTTAGATTGTACTTTAGGGATAATGATATCAGTCCTAGGTCTAGGGTTTGTGTTTGCTTTTGTGTGCAGTGCACTAAATGGAGTATTCAGTGACACTATCCTAGGTATTGGAGTCGATCTGGCTGTGCTTTCGAGGGACACAAGTCAGTAAGTGTTTTACACTTGGTGCCAAAGTGTATAGCTCTAGTTGTGCCTACTTTGCTAGGGTGTCTTTTGGGTGGGTTTGGCACTCAGAGGATGTTTTTGATGGTGTTTTCTTGGGTCGTGGTCATGGGTTGAGCGTAGAGCTCGTGAACCCAAATGCTCCTTGATTCAGTCGATCAAATTTATTCGGTCTGCCATTCTGGATCTTGGTTGTTGACAGAATTCTTGGTTCGGTCTACCAAATGAGGAGTTTTCGGTCGACCGAGTGGTTTTTCGGTCTACCAATCTAGTGCACTGAGCCCAGGTTCGGTCAACCATTCCATTTCGATCTGTCGATCTAGACACTAATCCTACATTAAGATATTTTATGTTTTGATTAATATATATATATGTGTGTGTGTGTGTGTATTAATCTTAGGGAGATGAATATAATGCCATAAATGGTTAGGATAACCATTAGAATGATTGTAGGATTTGCCTAAAATAAATTAGCACTATTACACCTAGGGTGTGGGTAGAATAAAAGATGAAATGATTTAAAAATAATAGATTCTTTCCCTGGATGGTTTAGATTGGACTTTAGCGATAATAATAGCTTCCCTAGGTCTAAGGCTTGTGTTTTCTTTTGTGTGTGGTGTACTGAATGGAGTATTCAGTGGCATTGTCCCGAGTGTTTGAGCCGATCTAGCTGTATTTCCAAGGTACATGAGCCAGTAGGTGTCTTACACTTGGTGCCAATGTGTATAGCTCTAGTTGTGCCTACTTTGCTGGGGTGTCTTCTAGGTGGGTTTGGCACTTAGAGGACGTTTTTGTTGGTGTTTTCTTGGGTCGTGGTCATGGGTTGAGCGTAGCGCTCGTGAACCTAGACGCTCCCCGATTTAGTTGATCGAATTTATTCAGTCTGCCATTCTGGATCTTGGGTGTTAACAGAATTCTTGGTTCGGTCTACCAAACCAAGAGTTTTTGGTCGACCAAATGGTTTTTAGATTTGCCGATCTGGTGCCCTGAGCCCAAGTTCAATCGACCGTTCCATTTTGATCTGCCAATCCAAGCCATGATCCTGCATTAAGATATTTTATGTTTTGATTAATATATATATATATGTGTGTGTGTGTGTGTGTGTGTGTGTGTGTGTGTGTGTGTGTGTGTTTGTGTGTGTGTGTGTGTGTGTGTGTGTGTGTGTTTGTGTGTGTGTGTGTCAACATTAATCTTGGGGAGATAAATATAATGGCATAAATGGTTAGGATAACCATTAGAATGATTGTAGGATTTGCCTAAAATGAATTAGCACGATTATACCTAGGGTATGTGTAGAATAAAAGATGAAATGCTTTAGAAATAATAGGTTTTCCCCAAATGATTTAGATTGGACTTTAGGGAAATTGATAGCATCCCTAGGTCTAGGGCTTGTGTGATTTTGTGTGCGGTGCATTGAATGGAGTATGCAGTGACACTGTCCTGGTTGTTTGAGCCGATCTGACTGTGCTCTCGAGGGACACGAGCTTGTAGGTGTCTTACACTTGGTGATAGAGCGTATAGCTCTAGTTGTGCCTGCTTTGCTGGGGTGTCTTTTGGGTGGGTTTGGCACTGAGAGGACATTTTTGTTGGTGTTTTCTTTGGTCGTGGTCGTGCGTTGAGCATAGTACTTGTGAACCTAGACGCTCTTAAGGTGTTTTTGCCTAGGCCTGACACGAGAGCTGTCGAAGCTATATTTTGTTTGTGATTTCTTGGCCTTGGGTTTCTGTGCGTTGTTGGACACAATGTTGCTTGAGTATTAAAGGGTATTTAATGGTTATTGAAAAGGTTTTCCAAAAAGAGTGTTTTGGAAATAGAATAGTACAGATTTGAAAATGATTTTGGAAAGCGTCTTCGAGTGCTTTCTGTTTGCGTTAGGGACCAATAGATTGTGGTGAGTGTTTGTCGGGTCTTGGAGGTATGACACTCCTTGACTACCGTTCACGGGACCGAGGTTGAGGTTCACGGGTTGAGGTGTTTCGTAGCATGATGGGGAGACATGATACTCCTACTGTCGCTGTGAGCATTGTGGCTTGGGTGTTGTCAGGTGTGGAGGCATGAGACTTCTTCCTGAGCACCGTAAGGAGGGCGTTGTGTGGAGGCGTACCTTGTAATGGCCAGTGCGGGAGGGATGCACGCCCCACAACCAGTAGCATCTTGGGAGACAAGACTGCCTGGGTTGGTTTTGTGAGGGTTCTCTAGGTGGGAGAATCGCAGGACGATGATCGCTCTTGCACAAGGTGGCTGCACCGTGACAGTGCAGACACCATGGTTGCTCCTCGGTGGACTGCTTGTGGCCAATGTTGTGTGCTTTGCACCGAGCAGTTCGACACACTGTTTATGCTTGCGTTTGTGTGAAGTCCTGGTTCAAGAAATCAGGCTCTAGGCCTAAACGAGGCCGTGGTTTTGGTGCTTGTAGAGGCGCAGTGTTTTGGGAGCAAAGGCTTCGTGTTTTGGTGTTGTGCGTGAGTCCAAAGGGGACCATGTTTTGCAGAACAGAGTCTCTATAGTTGTGCTTTAGTGTGGTTTTTGGGCTTGAGATGGCGAGAGCAGCCTTCTCAGGCATGCATAAAAGGTTTTAAAAGTGCATGCACATGATTTTGAAAAGGAAAAGGAAAAAATGGTTTTAAAGGCATGGTTTTGTGATTTTGTGGCCTGCTGGCCAGTGGTAGGTTACCTTGTTTGGTGTTGTGGCATCCTAGAGGGATTCTAGTGCTTGTGTGCTAGGTATCAGTAGATTGCCCTTTTGGTTTGTCTACATCTGAGTGTGATACCTGTGCTTGGCTGCCTCGGCATAGGTTGCTGAGTTGTAGGTGGGGTGTGTGCTGGGTGACCGTTGAGTGGTCACTCATGTGTGCTTTGTTTTGTGGGATTTGTTAGGTGAAAAATAGTAGTTGTTGGTTGCTAGTGCATATAGGAAGAGTCACGCCACCACACATCTAGGATTCAGGTGAGTGTTAGTTTAGTTTTATTTCTGTTGTTTAGTGGTTTTATTTTATTGTTGAGAGTACATAGCCTTAGTTGTCTTATTAGTGTAATTGTTGGTTAATAACAAAGATAAAAATGATTAAAAATTGAAAATTGTAGCTAGGTTTAGTGGTAGCGTCTTGAGGGTCATTACAACATCTGTAGACATCCCAATTTTATAGTCGTTTGTCAGTAGATTCCTTTAAAAGAACTTGCTCTGGTCGTGGCAAGCCTACTTAGCATCCTAAACCCATCTGATATCATAAACTTACTCAAACCCCTAAGCCTTAATCACCATAAGCCAGCCTGGTGGAGCAAACACTGAAAGGAATAGGCCCAGCATGATCCACGTTGCATTGCATCAACATTAGCATCACACGATCCACATTGCATGGCATTACATTACACCAGCATTGCATAGTCATTGTCATTTGCATAAACACCACATTAGCAGCAAAATAGCACGCCCAGCATCGGCATTACACACTATGTCCATAGTTGGGTTAACACCTAGTGTGACCATGCTGGTGGAACCCAACACGACTCCACGGTGCGTGGAAACACATGAGGAGTCTCGATATGGTCACGATGAAGATGGTGAATCCAGAGAAGGAGACTAGACTCAGAAACACCAAAGACGGATAAGGAAAAGGAGTCACCACCTAATCTTTTAATGGAAAGACGATGAAAACCAAACACAAAGGAAAAAAACCTAACGATATCAATGCGAAGAAAATACACGTATGCTCCGTGCCTAATGGATGAAGTGCATAGATCAATGCAGGCTAGAGAAAGGGTAAGGATTCTTTTTACGCATGGGGAAGGTGTTAGGTACTCCCATGCGCCTGAGGAATTTGGTCTTTCTAGGTTTCCTGCTTGCTAATGATCTAGTGTGTGTATCCCTGTTTACTCTTAATGCACATGCCTAAGATGAATGCAAAAACATAACAAATCAAAGAGAAATGATAAGGAAAGTAATCCAAAGGACAATGTAGGCATTGAAAATGCCACTTTACTTTACGACCTTGGGCGATGAGGAAAATCATGAAAATTGGAAATATTAGCAAGCATCACGCAAAACAGCGGAAACTTAAGAAATCCGAGAAAATTAAATGAGACGAAAATAATCCTCATTCAGGTTAATGTCGACATTGTAGCCTATTAATGTGAAAATCAAACAAATCAAAATCAAATGCCATCGGGTGATAAGAATCCAAATCAAATCAAAATCATGAAAATTGAAAGAAATCCAGAAAATAAGGTGAAAAACTAGTTTTGAAATAAGTTTGAAGTGCATGCATGATGTAAGAAAATAAGCATGAGAATATATGCACGAAAAAGGGGAACAAAATGTACAAATAAAATCATGGGTGAAATATGTAAGTTTCCAGGGGCCTCTGTGGAAAAATACATGTTCCTAGGTAAAGACTAATGTTTCCAAGGTTAAATTAGCAAAAATGTTAAAGAAAACACATTTTATGCAATTTTAGGGAAGTTGGGGGTTAAATGTGCAAAACTATGTATTTTTGGTAAAATTAGGATTTTTATGGTCTAATCAGTAAATTTGCTAGTAAAACATGTGTTTAGTGCAATTTTGAAGAAATTCAGGGTTAAATGTGCAAAATAGTGGATTTATGGATGAAAATATGAATTTTCAGGGTCTGATTTGCAAATGTGCCATAAAAACATGCATTTAGTGTAATTTTGGAGAAATTCAGGGCTTAAAATGAAAATCTATGCATTTTTTTAGTAACAACATGAATTTCCAAGGCTTGGTTTGAAAATGGGCCAGAAAATCATATTTTCAATGCAATTTTAGTGAAGTTCAAGGTTTTATGTGCAAATTAATGGACTAAAGTTGAAAGAAAACTAAATCAGAGGGTTTTATGTCAAAGTTTAAAGCCTGAGAAATAGTAAAAGAAAAACACAAGCACCACACTACAAATTTACAAAACAAAACATTATTAAAATAATTTATAAATGAATGTAGGGACTGATAAGCAAAATAAAAGGACCTAAATGCAAGAAAATGGAAAGAAAAGAATTTTTTTTAAGAATGAAGTTTTAAAAAAACCCCGACGGACATTGGCGATTGCACTTCGCCGGCAACGATCGTCTGGGATGCCATCTAGAGCTTTCCCGACGCCTGATCTTGTCTCCAAACATGAGGGAAGCAAGAGGGAAGAGCGGGGATAAGATCTACTGGCTTCGATCACACTTGGAATGGCCTGGTTCTTCCCCCCACCTCACTCGCTGGCGCTGCAACTCCGACGACGGGCTCAAAGAGGAAGAAGTTCATGGAGGTGATGACGTGGCATTTCGAGGCTCCTAGAAGGTCGTTGGGAAGATGAGGAAGATGCTCGAGCCAACGAAGGCCAGAGGGGTGTGTGCATGTCTCTCTCGATCCACCTCACCATCGACTCTGTCTTCTCCAACGAGCTCAACTATGGGAGGTGGACTGGAGCTTCGGTGCGTCGCGTTACACCGCAGGAAGGCAAGGGGGAAGGAGAGGAAGATATCTAAACGTTCAGATGCAAGTACGACTGCAAGGACCCCTCTACCCATCCAACTCATCGGCGTCTTGTCTCTAATGATGGTGTCTCCTCTGGTTCAAGCTCTGCAACATCAAAGATGTCAATCAGGAGGTCACAAGTGTGAAGAGGACCAACGATTGGAGGCACGGAGGTCTACGAAATTTCTCCTCCACCATCCAATCTCTGCATGGCTCGACTCGTCGTGGTGTGGTTCCGACAACGATCTAGTTTTCCCGATGCCCTCTTTCACTTTTCCACATGGTGACAGGGACACGGGGATGATTGAAGATGATGGGACGCCTACCAGCGGACTACTCCGACGCATGCAAGCTTAGATAGCATGAGGGAACATACCTGTAACGCAAACCCAAGACAGCTTTCCTCTCCCTCTGCGTCACAACTACATGGGTCTAGTGCTCGATGGAGAATGATGACTGCAGAGGTGTCGGTTCTTCCAAGCACAAATGGCGTTGAAGGAGGCTGGAGGTGGAAGGGCAGAGAATGCCAGGTTTTCGTGGAGGAAGGAGATCGGATGTGCTCGCTAGTTCCGGCTCTTCTCTGCCTCACTCTCTCTGCAACTCTCCATTCCTTCTTCCGCACGACTGATCAATCCTTTCTTCCCTCTCTTTTAGCTCAATAATAGCCCTTACTTCTTTCCTTCCCCTTCTCCTCTCTTCCCCAGGTTGCATGATTCTTGGATAACAAGGAGGAAGGAAGCAGCTAGTGGGGGAGCTCATTAGTTTCAAGGATGGGCTTTGCTTTTGTGAGGGAGACGAAAGCAACGAAGGCCGTGGAAGTTGGGGAAGAACTCTACCACTTGCTTCCCAAAGAATCAGTGAGGAGAGCTACGAGAGAGAGAGTTCCAAAGACCAATGGATTTCTTC
>JAMKQA010031910.1:0-19783 GCA_024699735.1 Posidonia australis
GCAATTTGTCTTTTCAAAACATTTATCAAAACCATTTTCCATTCATAAAGCTCTTTGCAAATCACATGCATTATGCATCAAATCATTACCTGTGGTCTTTAAACCCACACATTCTTTCATGGTCTTTGTACCATGCAATCACCCCACATGCGGTCCATATCCATACACATAAACCATGTTTCAATATCTCATGGAAAACATCATTAAAAACAACATACTTGCATGCATCATCTTACATGTCATTTCCATGCATTTCATACATTTATCATGTATTTATCCAAATTTAATCATCATTTTTCTATGCATTTCTCAAAATAACTCAGGGCTCTGATTCGGCATGCTGAATCCTGTTTCGGTATGCCGAAATCCCCTGATTCGGCATACCGAAGGGGGGCTTCGGTATACCGAAATCCCTTGATTCGGCAAACCGAAGGATTTCGGTATTCCGAATCCCTGTTAGGTTTATCAGTCCCTGGTCGTATCGGTTGACCGAATTTCTCCGGTCGTCCGAACCCGCGACGCAGGGCACCACCTGGGAGAATTCGGCATACCGTTTTCTGCTGTTGTAGAAAACTCTCAAGCCACCTTCGCCCTTTTATCCCCATATATGCCACAAAAAGTACCAATAAAACATGGGGTGTAGACCTTGAACTCTACTCCAAAACCCCTCAATCAAAACATGAATCCATTAAGCATGTTGTTCTATGGAAAATCACAAAGGCACAAGACTCATTCAACACCACTGTAGGATGCTTCACATCAACTAGCAAAATCTCATAAAATTAGCCATGAATTAGCATCATATGACCGCAAACACATGATTCAATACCTTCCCAATATTTCCATATTTTGCATGATTTTTGTGGCATTAACCTAACCATGCCTCAACTAATGGAGGAAAACAGAGGGGGAAATGGAAGGGAAACGCGTACCTGGCTTCGACGAGCCTCGCGTGCCCTCTACTCCGGTGGTGCACGGCACCAGCCTTCCCCCACACTTGCACGATCTCCTCCGACGTGTGACTCCTCCTCAGCCTCCACACTCCCTCTCCCCCTCTCTCTGGTCTCACTGCTCCTCCCCCCCATGCCGCACGCCTCCCTTTAAAGCCTCTGTCGCCTGCCATCCCCACGGATTCCGCCGATCCGCTGCCAGCCACCCTACCGTCGAAGGGACAGAACGAGCAGCCCTCCCCGCCAGGCCTTTCGAGTAGGGGAGATCGGTCATGGGCGTGGAGAAGACAGGGAAAAGAGGGCACGGCACAACTGGCTCTTTTACCGGGTCCAAGCCCAAGCACAAGTGGGTCCACCACAAACACGGGTCCCAATGCAGAACAGACCCATTAGCCAAAGAAATCACACCACAAGGGAGAAACCAGGGGCACAAAACACAGGGAGAGATCACAGCCAACAAACACAATCTAGATTTACCACTAATAAACCACACACCAAAATTACAAGAAATTCCATGGTTTATATTAAATGGAAAAGCCAGGCACAGATGTTACAGTATGGTATGGAAGCAGTCCTACCAATAGAAGTGGAGATATCATCGCTCAGAGTCCTGGAAAAAGCAGAGCTGGAAGAGGCAGAGTGGATTGAGGACCGCCTAGTTCAACTGAACTTCATAGATGAGCATCGATTGCAAGCTATGCATCATGCACAATGCTATCAGAGGCACATGGCCAAAGCTTATCAGAAGAAGATCCGACAAAGAAGCTTTTTGCCAGGGGACCTGGTCTTGAGAGCAATACATCTCCCTGATAGCCGCGGCAAGTTCAGGCCCAACTGGCGTGGACCATTCATGGTCAAGCAAGTCTACTCCGGAGGGGTTGTTATCCTTGAGGACATGGACTGCATCGATTAGTCAGAGCCAGTTAATTCGTGCTACCTGAAAAAGTACTATCAGTGATCATGAACAATGTCTCCTCACTCTACGACATTAACACTTCCCGCCATGCATACATGAATTCATGTTCTTCCTACTTCCATGTAGCTTTGCATCACAGCACATACCAAATCCCCATTTAGCATATGCACATATAGGTCAATGTTTTTCATCATCACATGCATGGATCTTAGCCCGGTGATGATAAGCGGAATAAGCCTGCCAATGTTGGGAATGTGTAGCACCTCCTCAAGTAGATACTATTCAAGAACCTAGGGAGAGAGGGAGCCACCTTTCATTGTAAATTGGGTGAAGTATCCAAGCCGCTCAAGGACCCTACACCTCCCAGAGGGAGATAAAATGTTAGGGGTGAGAGTGAGAGCGTGAGAAATAAAACAAAAATATATATCTGTGAAAGGGCATAAAAGAATAAGAAGACAGAAGTCGCAGATAGAAGTCAGCCCTAAAGAGAGAGGCGTGATGGGTAGCTCTGTCCCTCCAATTTATCTTGGAGAGGAGTCGGAGTGAATACCTAGAAGACATGTTCCAAAAAGGCCTTGCCAACCCTATAAACAACAGCAGCTCCCCACCATAGACTAGGTACCTATTACCTCCAAGCTAGGGATAGGGTGAACCCACATGCCTATGAGGGAGAAAGAACAAATAATGAATAAAGTAAAAAAAGCAGGGGTATGGTCCAATGGGGTTTGGAACGGAGCCCAAGACACAGTGTCATATTTCCAAAGAGCCACCCAAAAACTAGTGGCTTGGATAGAGTCTCGTGAGGTTTGGTGTTACCATTCCCTTGTATACTAGGCGATAAGCATCCCAATGCTGAGGGCACCAATAAGATCCCACAAATCATTCAGCATGCATGCATCTCTTTCCACAAATATCATCCTAAAAGTGTCGCAGAGTACTATCCAGTTCTCTTAGCAATGATGTGACAATGACTTTCAGTCTAAGAGAATCAGGAGGACATCGCCTAAACCAGGGGCATGTAAGCTGCTCTCGTCGGTTTGGGCCACTTATGTCAAACCAGGGGCATGTCAGCCATCCTATGGTTAGACACACTGAGCCAGTACTCAACCAGAGGCAAGTAAGCTGCTCTGACTGGTTAAGAGGCATCCATGTCAAACCAAGGGCATGTTAGCTGTCCTATGGTTAAACGCTTTGAGCCAATGCTCGACCAGGGGCATGTCAGCTGCTCTATAGGTCGAAGATCCCGGTAATCTGCCGGGAGGCACAGTCATCAAATAATCCCGATCCCCTGGGCTTGAGTGGTCATATCTCATTACTTGGGTACCTAGTCAAAACTGGTTGGTAACCAGGACCTCCCCTCAGGGTTGTGCACAAGGTTTAGTCTGTTCAGCAACTTTCTGTTCAGTCAGTTGTAGTTTACAGCTTTAGACTAGTCTCTTTGATTTTTACAATACCATTGCGTAGTATCTTTTATTTGTCTGCTTTGATTTTGCTAAGTATGATGAATGAAGCAAAATTGAAATCTGTTTCTAGAACAATGCTTTGAGCATGTCCTGCAGGAGATCGTTTACCCCTTCTATGGAGTCTCGAGCAAAGAAAGCTGAAACACCCTACGGATCATGGGTTTCTAAACTATGGTTGTGCCCACACATTGCTCAGAGATTCTCCAAGCCTAGATCAAGCAGTTGACTGAAAGTGATCACGACAAGCTACGGATTTGGGGAATCTCTTCAAAGCTTCTAGATTTCGCAAGGGTGGAGGTTTCTCGATACTTTCTGAGTGCGGCTACCCGATTCTGGAAACCAGCTCATCATGTATTCCGCTTTGGGAGAATCGAGCTGACCCCAACCTTGGAGGAGGTCCACAGAATATGTGGTCTACAGAGGTTCTTGGGACCCACCATGTTTATGCGGCGCAATGGGTATTCTTCAGTTTTGAGCGAGCTAACTAGCCTATCAACCGGTGATTGTGGTCATCAACTCATCTGTTCAGACGGACATTCTCCCATGCTGCAGCTAGCCTACTTTGACAAAGTAGCCAGAATGCTTGCCTTCCTAGGTGATGAGCTTTGGTTGAAAGACTTTGTTGTTCGCTTCTTGGGAGAATTTATTTTCAGCCATGGCCGAATGGTTGTAAACATTGAAGTCACTGAGATTGCTTTGGCAATTGTTGCCCGACAAATAGATTTGGCCCCAGTCATCTTGGCAGAAACTTACTGGGCTCTGGACCGATCACTACGCCGCTGCTGACACTTTTATGGCTGTAGAGCTTTTGTACAAGTATGTTTGGCTGCACATCTAGGAGTAGTAGTCTTACGCCCGTTGCGATCAGCCTTCGAATCCTACTGTCAAAGTGGCCATGCGCACACGCTCACCTCAGTTCAGAAGGAGTACGAGCATTTAGAAAGCTTGACAGAACAGAAAATCATCTGGCGCATTATTCCTTCAGCTATGCATAACTTTGAGGCCTTCTTCAACACAGTTGACATGCAGCTTATCGTCCTACCGGGGTTGACTAGTGAAGTTGAATATCACCTAGTCTGTGTGATGCAGTAGTTCGGTTACCAGCAAGATGCCTTTGTTCAGGGGCAAATGCCAGCACGGTTCCAAGAATACCCCCTGAGCCCTTATACAATGACTAAGGTGCTCTTTCGCCTGCTCAGTGGCTCCATACGATCGAAGGATCTTACAGTTATAGAGGGGAAGAGTTGCACAGCAGGGTATGAAGCCGAAGTCGAAGAGGTTTGGCTAATCTACAGCGTCGTCCCGAGTCGTACGCTCTTTGCCAAAGCCTCGGGCTCTAAGAGATCCAAAGATGACGTAGATTTTTAACAGACATGTCATGTTACTGGTTCTTTGCAAGCTTAAATACATGTAATCACTCCGTTGACTCTGGTAATAAAATTCATCAGAACATTTCTGGCCAATTGTTTGTTTGCTTATGGTTGATGCGGAATAGAAACCGCCATTGCGACAGCATGCACATGACTGGTGCAGGATTCTACTTTCTTCTGCCTGTCGACTTGGCGCTGAGGACCACCCAGATAATAGTTGAGTATCTCGTTTTATTGCCCCAACCTGGACGAATGAAGTCTTCACAACTTTTGTGCCAGATAGGGCGGAATTTCCTCTCGCCTTTGAATTCCTATCCTGATGGATGGATTCAAGGCTTCCCTTTCCCATCTAAGGTTCGGTCCATTCGGACGAATCCTGGTGCCTCTTTCCCATCCAAGGTTCGGTCCATTCGGACAAATCCTGGTGCCTCTTTCCCATCCAAGGTTCTGTCCACTCGGACGAATCCTGGTGCTTCTTTCCCATCCAAGGTTCGCTCTATTCAAACGAATCCTAGTGCCACCCCTTTCGCCTTTGAATTTTCCCATCCAAGGTTCACTCTATTCGAACGAATCCTGGTGCCACCTGTTTTGCCTTTGAATTTTCCCATCCAAGGTTCGCTCTATTCAAACGAATCCTGGTGCCCGCCCTTTCACCTTTGAATTTCCCCATCCAAGGTTCGCTCTATTCGAACGAATCCTGGTGCCACCCCTTTCGCCTTTGAATTTTCCCATCCAAGGTTCACTTTATTCGGAGGAATCCTAGTGCCACCCCTTTCGCCTTTGAATGTTCCCATCCAAGGTTTGCTCTATTCGAACAAATCCTGGTGCTACCTCTTTCGCCTTTGAATTTTCCCATCCAATATTAGCTCTATTCGGACGAATCCTGGTGCCACCCCTTTCGCCTATAAATGTTCCCATCCAAGGTTCGCTCTATTCGAACGAATCCTGGTGCTACCCCTTTCGCCTTTGAATTTTCCCATCCAAGGTTCGCTCTATTCGGACGAATTCTGGTGCCACTCCTTTCGCCTTTGAATTTTCCCATCCAAGGTTCGTTCCATTTTGACGAATCCTGGTGCCACCCTTTTCGCCTTTGAATTTTCCCATCCAAGGTTTGATCCATTCAAACGAGTCCTGGTGCCACCCCTTTCGTCTTTGAATTTTCCCATCCAAGTTTCGGTCCATTCGAACGAATCCTGGTGCCACCCCTTTCGCCTTTGAATTTTCACATCCAAGGTTCGGTCCATTCGGACGAATCCTGGTGCCACCCCTTTCGCCTTTGAATTTTCCCATCCAAGGTTCGCTCTATTCGGACGAATCCTGGTGCCTCCTTTTGCCTTTGAATTACACTCCTAATGGACGAAATCAAAGCAAACTGTTTGCCTCCTTCCTTTGGGCTGATATCCTGAACTACCCGGGCAGTCCTTGTGATGCCCGATGGATTCCCCACTCTCTTTGTTCCTTCCTTCCCTTTTGGGCTGGTAGCCCGAACTACCCGGATGACTTCCGTTACCAATCAATTTTCGGTCAGCAAGCACCGTGAGTCTTGTCCAGCTCTTTTCTAACAAATGTGATAACCAGTCATGTCTTTTAGGAGTTGATTGGTCGTCAACTTGTCAGTATTTGTCGTTAGTTTTGGTTTCTCTGATGATTGGCTTCGGCTATGACGACAAGACCTCTGGTGCATCCACCAACTGGTAGTTGGTTGCCGGTAGCTAACTCTTTTTACGGTTTTGGTTGGGGTGTCTTTGTCAACCCTGAGCATTGGTCTCTGTCCCACTCGTCCTCCGACCTCATTCAGAGAGGGGCATCTGTAGACACCCCAATTTTGTAGGTCTGCAAGCTGGAATTGTGGTTGCTGGGCCTTTAATCATAAATGATCCCAAAGCCCATGAAGGCCCATTAAGCCCACCAAAGCCCATGAAAGCCCACCAAGGCCCACTAGGCCAATTAAGCCCACCAAAGCTCATGAAAACCGACCAAGGCCCATTAAGCCCACCAAAACCCATTAAGCCCATGAAGGCCCACTAGGCCCATGAAGGCCCATTAGGCCCATGAAGGCCCACCAAGGCCCACTTAGGCCCATGAAAGCCCATCAAATCTACCAAGGCCCATTAAGCCCACTTAGGCCCATGAATCAACCCATCATTCAACCCATTCCTTCTTCTTCTTCTTCCAAGCTAACCAAGCCATGCTACCATGATGGAAGCCATCATTTCACTCCGTTTTCATCCCATCCACCCATCTCACCACGTAGTCCAGTAGCAACCATCGAGCCCTCCATGAATTGGGGTCTCCGAATGCTTCACCACAAGCTCGAATGGCCGTTGGTCACTGTCGGCGTGCGGGCAGGCAAGATGGAGGTGTGTGGGGGACAGTCGTGGTGCTAGTTTGTTACGGGATGTCGGTTTCTGTTGCAGTTTTTTACGGGTGTCGTCATGGGTTGTTGGGTTCACCTATATAAGGAGCTGAAACGGAGAAGAGAGAATTCGAAGAGGAGAGAAAACAGAGAGAACAGAGCCAGAGAGAAAGGGAGGAGGAGGTAGAGAGAATTCCAGGAGGAGAGAGGAGGTTCGCAGAGGTGAGTTTTCAACCTCTATCAGCGAGCTACACCAGACTTCGTTTCATTTCAATTCTAGCTTCCTTGGTCTCCCTCTACATCTTCTAGTCGATTCCAACAAGTCCAGAGGTTTCCTCTGGTCGGAATCAGCCCCTAGGTCTCGCCAGAGTCATTTTCTGGTGGCCTAGGTTGGGGCTGGTCCAGGGCTTGTCCCTGGACCTAGTAGCTTAAGTCTTCCTCTCCTGGCCTCCCTCTTGCTTCTTCGCCCGTCGAAACGCCATTTCACTGCCTCCCAGAGCCTCCACCAGAAGATCGCCGGAGTCACGCCACATCGCCGTCGTCGGAGAAGAAGACTGTCCACCACGACTGAACACGCGCCTCCAGCCCCGCCACGCTTCTCCGAGCCTCCAGAAGCACTCCACGGAATCCCTCCAAGCACATCGGGGCCATCAGACCACTTCTCGAGCCTTGGATCACTCCCGCAACCTCGCTCGCCGGAGGAGACGACGACAACGGTCGATGGAGCCTGCATTGCGCGATCCTCCACCGTTTTGGCCCCTGATGGAAGGGGAACGCTCCTCTCGACGCCCAGCAGCCACCTGGACCTCTGGATCGCTGCGCCGCAACCTCCAGAGCTCCTTTCTTCTCTGACACCGTCGCCGGAGTCATGTCGACGACGAGGGAGGTGGGAGGCCCTCTCCAGCCGTCAAATCTCTGATCCAGGCCATTGGATCTCTTCCCCTCCTTCTCTTCTTGCTTCCCACGGGGACTGATCTTAGATCAGGTCATGGGATTGCCTCCAACAGCCCCTCCGGCGATCGTCGACGGCGGAGTTCCATCGCCGGCGGCCGTCGATCTTTTTTTCTCTTTTAAAAATAAAAACAATTTTCTTTTGATAAAACTTCTACAACTTTTGTGATCTTTCATTTAGGTCCTTTCTTTATTACAAATAGGTCCTTTCTCTTACGTTTAGGTCCCTACTCATTTTTTTCTTAAATCGTTCGAATAAAGTTTTAACTGAAAATATTGCAATATGCCCCCTAAGCTTTCCTAATAATATCTTCCAGGTTTAAAAGTTTGATAAAAACCCCTAGAGTTTCTTTTCATGCATTTTAATCCAACTTTTTTGCATAAAGAACCCTGAACTTTTCTGAAACTCTTCTGAATGCATGTTTCTCTGGTTAATTTGCATTTTAGCCCCTGAACTTTACAGATTTCATACTAAGTGCATGTTTTCTAGGGTAAAATTACTGAATTGCCCCTGAAACTTTCTGTTTTCAAACATGGACTATTTCCTTGCATATTTTACCATGAATTTCCATAGAATTGCATTAAATGCATGCTTTGATGGCATAATTGCATTTCAACTCCTAAGAACCTTCAATTTGGCTAAAAAATCACAAATTTGCACATTTGACCCCAGATTTCTTCCAAATTACATGAAATGTGTTTTCCTATGTATTTTTGATGGTTTAGCTTCAAATTTTCATTTTTCATTCAGATTCTGGGTTTTTTGCGCAAAGGCCCCTGAAATTTTCATTTTCACACTCTTACATGCATTTTGCACATTTGTTGCACTTTTTCATGCATGTTTTCTCATGATTTCTTCCTTGCATTGCGCCTGCATTCCTAGCTCGTTTCAAGCTTGGTTTTCTCGTCGTTTCCCGGATTTTCACTGATTTTCGTATTTTGTATTTGATTTGGCTTTCCATCGCCCGAGAGCGTACATTAAAAGGCTTAACAAAGCCGACAGGGTCCTAAAAGAGGATTATTTTCCTCAATTTGATTTTCTCAGATTTCTTTGAATTTTCGCTGATTTGCGAGACACTTTCTGAGAATTTCTCGATTTTCACGATTTTCACGATTTTCCTCATCGACCAAGGGCGTACAGTAAAGCGGCATTCTCAATGTCTACATTTGACCCTCAAATTAATTTTTTCCGTTTTATTCATTTCTTCTCTTTGATTTGGCATGTTTTTTTCAGTCATCTTTAGCATGAGCATTCAGAATAGGCAAGCACTCATCCATTAGACAATTGACAAGTAGGAAACCTAGAAAGACCGAGCTTCTCGGGCGTATGGGGGTGCCTAACCCCTTCCCCATGCGTAACCAGAATCCTTACCCTTTCTCTGGCCTGCATTCATTTGTGCATTATATCCATTAGGCATGGAGCACACATGTTTTTTGCATCTTGTTTGCTTCTTGGTTTTCTTGTGTCTTTGGTTTTCCTCGTCTTTCCATTAAAAGACTAGGTGGCGACTCCTTTCCTTATCCTTTCTCATCTTTCCTTGGTGTTTCTGAGTCTAGTCTTCTTCTCCAGATTCACCATCTTCGCCATGACCATATCGGGACTCCTTGAGTGCTTCCACACACCCGGTAGAGGAGAGCCGTGCAGGGTTCCACGAGTATGGTCACAGTTGGCTAACTATATTGGATTGTGCGGGGGGTGCTTGTGCGGCTACTGATGCAGGCACTGGGCCTGCCGCTTGCATGCTAATCACGATGACTTTCTAGTCAATCAAGTCCTAGATTGCGTCCCTCAATGTGAGGCAATTATCTGTCGAGTGACCTGCGACCCGATGGAAATTATAGAACGCATTTGTATTATACCATGCAGGAAGTGGACTTGGTGGCAGGCGAATCTCAGGCAACCTCAAAAGAGATGCGACTTTAGAGAATACCATGCTCAATGACTCCACCAATGGGGTATAGTGGAGCCTTTCACGGCGTTGTCGCTTCGGTTGTGGATGTGCCAATGGTTGGCGCATCCTAACAGGTGGGGTAGGGTAAACTGGAGTGACAGTGGGGGTGATGTGTGATGCATGAGATGCTCTAGGTGTGGGTGTGGGTGCATAAACTACTTGGCGCTGAGGGGGCTGATGGACATTTATCAGTGCAGCAGGGGATCTTATGTAAGAGATTGTATTCTTAGATAGATCCCGCCTCTTAAGTGGATTGGCATTGGAGTTGTTGTTGTTGTTGCTGCTGTTGGAGCCACTATGTGAGGAAGTGGCTTGTTTGGCAAATGCAGAGAATGCAGGAAAACTGCTACCGCGCAGTGAACTCTCAACACGGGCACCCGCCCGAAGCAAAGCTGAAAAAGTGGTAACTGGCTGTATGCTAAGCAGAGCCCCAACTGCTGGCTGTGCTCCCTGGATCACAATCTCGATAGACTCCTCGTCAGAGGATCTATCTTTGACCAACGAAGTCAAGGATCGCCATCATCCGACATACTCCCCAAATGTTTCTTGGGACCTCTGTTTGACTGCGACTAAGTCCTCCCGTTTCGGGACTAGATCGAGGTTAAAGGAATATTGTTCAAGGAACGCCTATGTAAGGTCGTCCCAAGTCTTGATGGTGGTCATGTCGAGGGAAGTGAACCATTTCAACGTGGGCCCCGTAAGACTCTTCTGGAACAGGCAGATGTGCAGCCTCTCATCAGCTTGGAGCTGGGCAAGGTCTCCGTAATAGGCTAAGAGGTGTGAAATTGGATAGCCTCTACCATTGTATTTCTCGAATTCTGGGATATGAAAATTCAAAGGGAGAGTCGCCTCTGGAAAATAATAGAGGTCCCGGAACTGGTAGGACCGACGGTCCCCACCTTGCACTTGTCGGAGTGTTCGCTCCAAATTGTTCACCCTCGCAAGGAGAGCGTCTAGAGCTACTGCAGTTGCAGATTGTGCAGCTGATGTAGGTGCCGCATACACCATATGAGTCGCCCCTATAGGCTTCTCCGGATCAACCATTCTGCCGTCTGGTACTATGGCAGGATGGCCAGTGTACCCGTGCACGAGTGCTGTAGGTTAAGGTACAAAAGAAGATGCTTGTGTCTGGTACAGGGGTGAAGATAAGGCAAGGGTGGTGCTACAAGATGTGCAGAATGCTGGAGCAGGAGCTGTTGGACCGGAATGGCCACATGAACTATGCTCATGGCTGGCTGTGCTCCCACCAGCCTGGAAGGCTGGCCACCAGATAGTGGAGATGCATGTTGTAGTGGGTGTTGTGGCGACGCTACAGAAGGCAATGTCGACGCCCCTATTGCTGAGGAGACAAGGGACGACGACGGCTGTGGGGGTAGTGTGGTGGGTGAAACCTGTGGTCCTAGGGTTGGTTGCAAAGGCAACTCAGGAGTCGGGAAGGATAAACTTGAAAAAGGTTCAAGCGCCAGTGCCAATCCCTGCAACTGTTGGGGAAGGGCCGACATTTGTTGCAGCTACGCGGTCACGGGATCGTCACTTGTGGCTCCAAGAGATGGAGTCAGAAAAAGGTGGACGAGTCAGGAAGCTGAAAACCTAGTTGTCCAAACTGGGGGGAAGCTACTACAGAAATAGCTGCAATCTATTGGGTGCCAGAAAACCTATAGTCCTGAGGAGCAGTGAAAGGAGCCTGAGGGATGGTCATGGGAACAGACTCAACAGTTGGGGCCCCAAAAGCAGCAGATGACCAAGATGACGACCTTAAAGGCAAAGTAGGCACAGGGAAACGATATTAAGATGGGGGAGGTCCTCCAGATGCCAAGGCAAAGGTGGAGGCAACAGTGATGACAGGGACTGAAACAAAGGAAGGATGGACTGAAACAGGGACCTCTTCCTGGACATCAGAGGAATGAGGCTCACTAGTTTGCTGGGCCATGGTGGACCGCGAGAGGGTACGGATCGGACTGCAGTTGGGAACAAGAGGGTGAATCCTAGGACGAACTATCGTCAAAAGTGACGAATAACTCAGGAGATGTGGTCGAAAATCAGGTCGCACCGGGTGTCAGTGAAAGGAAAACCTCGAGCTTTGGCCAAGGAACTCGCACACTGACTAGTACTAAGGTTGTACAAAAATAGGAATCAAGTTAGAAAAGATGATGCAGTGCTTATGGTGGTATGAATGTAAATGCATGAATGCTTCTAGTATGCGCTCTCTCACAATCTAGGGGTATCCTACCAAGCTGTCTACTTCGGGCTCGCACAAGGGTAAATGGGTCTCTGACTCAAGGTTAGAAAGTAAAGGTTCCCGTTCTAAATCCTTGCCAAAGCTTAGGCAGTGAAAGGGTGGTACGTTCGGGGCCTCGTCCTTTGCCAAAGTAGTAGGTTGTACCCTTTACTAACACCGACACGACTCCGAACAAAGGGGACATGACAATATCTCATCCCACGCCAAAGCCATAGAATGAGAAACCAGGGAATGTCCTTCGCAAACTATATAGGTGGACTCAAGAGAGGAGAAGATGCATGTCCTATATGATGAATGCAAAATATGCTTTAAGTCTTTTACTTGCAAATTTATTAATCCTTGGGGGAAAGTTTGCAATTTGTCACTAGTTCACCCTATTCGTTTATTTATTTTTTTTATGTTTTTTATTAACCAAAAGGGGGAGGAAAACATGTCTCTAATCTCCTAATCATGGCAAATGCAAAAGGGGAAAAAACATGCAAAGCAAATACCAATCAACATACAAAAAGCATGCGCATGTTATGTGCAAAAGTGGTGGCATAGTAAATGTGTAACAAGAAAATAGTCACCATGCAAAAGGCATGCATAAAAATGTAAACAAGGCACAACTTATACTACAAGAAAATGGGAAGTCAAAGCAAACAGATAAGAAACAAATGAGCAAGCAAAGAAAAAAAAGCTAAAGAAAACAAGAAAACCAAAACGAAAGCTGGGATCTGGTTATCCCCAGCGAAGTCGTCAGTTCCTGTAACCATGCCGGCGACAGCCTCGTGCGTGACGTGGAATGCCAAATGCGCGAGGACCTAAGGTGTTTCTCTCCTTTGGTAGCTCAAGGTGTCTTCTTCTGACTGCTTTGGACACGGCTTAGGGTGCTCAGGGATGCAGGGGACGCTCTGGAGGTAAGTGCACTGGTTGCTAAGATAGCTCAATGTGTGGTGTGTGGAGAGCTTTTAAAGGAAATGAAAAAATGTTGAAACATGGATGCCAAACGACGTGAAGGCCAAGAGACCCTCGCAGGCTTGTAGGGGAATGTCAAAATAGATAAGGACCCAAGTGTCCATTCGCATATCAAGTGGGGCGAACGAACAGCCAACAGCTAGTGCCCTGGAATAGAGCTGTGCGCCAGCTTGGTGCTCCACATTGGTGTGCCAAGATGGTGCTCCACATTATTGCGCCATGATGGTGCTCCACATTGGTGCTCCACATTGGTGCTCCATTATGGTGCTCTCCACCTAGCTGCCTGGATTATTGACTGGACCATGGGCTTGCAGTCGTGGTTTGTGTGATGATCTTCGGCTAAAAATGTCAAATAGGGTACGGATGTGGTTAGGCCTGTCGTGTCCAAAGCAACATCCTTCTGGAGAGTTTGCCTATGAGCCGCCTCAAAATCGAGGTGTCTACAGGTATTCTAGTGGCAAGATTAGCAACAGGAATAGAATCAAGTTGTTGCACCTGTCGAGACATTCTGATCTCATAATTGAACAAGTATCCCTACTATGACCATGCCGGTGGAACCCTGCATGGCTCTCTTCTACTGGGTGCGTGGAAGCACTCGAGGAGTCCCGATACGGTCACGGCAAAGATGGTGAATCCAGAGAAGAAGATTAGACTCAGAAACACCAAGGGAAGATAAGAAAGGATAAGAAAAGGAGTCGCTACCTAGTCTTTTAATGGAAAGACGAGGAAAATCAAACACACAAGAAAACCAAGAAGCAAACAATATGCAGAAAACATGTGTGCTCCGTGCCTAATGGATATAATACACAATTAAATGCGGGCCAGAGAAAGGGTAAGGATTCTGGTTACGCATGGAGAAGGGATTAGACACCCCCATGCACCCGAGAAACTTGGTCTTTCTAGGTTTCCCACATGCCAATGGTCTATGGGTGTGTGCTTGCCTATTCTAAGTGCTCATGCTAAAGACGACTTGAAAACATGCCAAATCAAAGAGAAGAAATGAAATAAATGGAAAAAGTTAATCCGAGGGACAAATGTAGGCATTGAGAATGCCGCTTTACTGTACGCCCTTGGGCGATGAGGAAAATCGTGAAAATCGAGAAATTCTCGGAAAGTGTCTCGCAAATCAGCAGAAATTCGAAGAAATCCGAGAAAATCAAATTGGGGAAAATAATCCTCTTTCGGGACAATGTCGGCTTTGTTATGCCTTTTACTGTACGCCCTTGGACGATGGAAAGCCAAATCAAACCTAAAACGCAAAAATCAGAAAGAATCCGAGAAACGACGAGAAGACCAAGCTTGAAATGTGTTAGAAGCGAGGGCACGAGGAAAGAAAGAAGTCATGAGAAAACATGCATGAAAAAGTGCAAAATGCATGCAATTGTGGAAAAATGAAAATTCCAGGGGCCTTTGTGCAAAAAATCCAAATTATGAATGAAAACTAAATTTCTGGAACTAAATCATCAAAAATATATAAAAAACACATTTCATGTAATTTTGAAGAAATCTAGGGTCGAAAGTGCAAATCTGTACATTTTTGATCAAATTGAAGGTTCCTAGGGGTCAAAATGCAATTCTGCCATCAAAGCATGCATTTAAAGCAATTCTGTGGAAATTCAGAGTAAAAAATGCAAGAAAAAGAATCCATGTTGAAATCAGAAAGTTTTTGGGGCAATTTAGTAATTTTACCCTAAAAACATGCATTCAGTGTGAAATCAATAAAGTTCAAGGGTCAAAATGCAATTTAAACCACATCTGTGTAGATATTTGAATGCTCAGGGTTTACCTTGCAATTTTAATAGTGAAATATGCATTCAGAATGATTTTAATGAAGACCAGGGGTTTAAATGCAATTTAAACAGAGAAATATGCACTCAGAATGATTTTCATGAAATTCAGGGGTTTTTGACTATTTTTTTAAAACCTGGAAAACTTTATTAGGGAAGCTTAGGGGGCACATTGCAATATTTTCAGTTAAAACTTTATTTAAGCGATTTAAGAAAAATGTGCAGGGACCTAAATGTAAGAAAAAAAGGACCTATATACAAGATCAGAAGGACCTAAAGGCAACAAAACAAAAGTTACAGAAGTTTTATTAAAAGAAAATTATTTTTGTTTTTAATAGAGTAAAAAGGATCGAATGCCGTCGACGAAGGAGCCCCGCCGTCGACGACCGCCAAAGAAAAGCACAAAGGCTATCCCATGGCCTGATCTAGGATCAGACCCCACGGGAAGCAAGAAGAGAAGGAGGGAAAGAGATCCAATGGTTCGGATCGAAGACTTGACGGCTGGAGAGGGCCTCCCATCTCCCTCACCGTCGACACGACTCCGGCGACCGCGTCGGAGAAGAAGGTGGTCCCAGAGGTTGCGATGCTGCGGTCTAGGGCTCTCGGAGGATGGTTGAGGAACGTTTCCTTTCCATCAAGGGCCAAAATAGAAGAAGATCACGCAAATGAGGATTCCATCTGTCGTCGCCGTAGTCTTCTCCGGTGAGCGTGGTTGCGGGAATGATCCAGGGCTCGTGGCTTGACTCTGATGGCCCCAGTGTGCGTGGGGCGTGTCGTGGAAGCTTTCTGGAGGCTTGGAGAGGCACGGAGATGTGGGAGGCGTGTGTTCCTTCTATGGCTCCGATCGTCTTCCCGGCAACGGTGGCGTGGCGCGACTCTGGCGAGCTTCTGGTGGAGGCCTCTGCAGCGACTGGAACGGGGTTTTGAGGGTTGGAGAAGCAAGAGGGATGCCAGGAGAGGAAAACCTAAGCTACTAGGTCCAGGGACAAGCCCTGGACTAGCTCCCCCACCTAAGCCAACAGAAAACGACTCCAACGAGGCCTGGGGGGTGATTCCAACCAGAGGAAATCTCTGGACTTGTTGGAATCGAACAAGGAAGACAGAGGGAGTCCTAGGAAGCTAAAATTTAAGTGAAACAAAGTCCGGTGGAGAGCGTACCTGGTAATGCGCTATAGCTCACCGGAAGAGGTTGAAAACTCTGGCTCCTCACCTCCGCGAACCTCCTCTCTCTTCCGGGAATTCTCTCTATCTCCTCCTCCCTTTCTCTCTCACTTTGTTCTCTCTGTTTTTTTCTCCCCTTTCTTCTACGTTTCTGCTCCTAATATAGGTGAACCCATAACAGAATTCTAACAAACAGCCACCACCTGTAACAAACCAACGATTACCCTAACAAACCAGCATCTCGCAACTACCTTGCTGTCCCCTATGCACCTCCATCTTGCCTGCCCACACGCTGACAGTGATCAACGGCTGTCTGGGCTTGTGGTGAAGCATCCGGTGACACTGGTTCGAGCTTGGTTGTTGCTGGTCTACGTGGTGAGATGGGCTGAACGTGATGAGAATGGAGAAAGAATGGGTCGTGGGCTCGTGGCTGGATCATGGCTGAAGGAGCGGCTGGTTAATTTTGAAGAAGAAGAAGAAGAAATGGGTTGAAATATGGGTTGAAATGGGTTGAAGAAATGGGTGGTTCATGGGCCTAAGTGGGCTTGCCTGAGCTTTGATGGATTTTAGTGTTTGCTTGGGCCTTAGTGGGCTTAGGTGTGCTTCATGGGCCTCAGTGGATTTGATGGGCTTTCATGGGCCTTCATGGGCTTAATGGGCCTTGGTGGATTTGATGGGCTTTCATGGGCCTAAGTGGGCTTCATGAGCCTTGGCTTTAGGACTAAACCAGGGTTTGAGTTCATTTGTGGTTAAAAGCCCAGCTACCACAACTCCAGCCTGCAGACCTACAAAATTGGGGTGTCTACACCTACATATCCTCAATAGCTAAACATTCAGTTTTGGTGGTTAAATAGACCACTAGATTCTCATATTCAGGACCAAGTCCTCCTAAAATAAGGAGGCATAGTTCTTGATCGATAATAGGAGATCTGCAATAGAGAGATCATCAGCAAGAGAGATGGCATGCGAGATGTAATCGGCCATCGATTTAGTACCTTTTTTAATGGTTTAAAGTTCAAACTGCAATTGAAGAAGACGAGCTTGGGATCAGGAGGCATAGATCCATTCGAGAGCAAGCCAGACATCACGAGAGGTGATATAATGAGCAACACAAGGAAGAACAGATTCAAAGATGGAAGCCAATAACCACCCCAATAGAAGTTGATCCTGTTTGTGCCAGCAGTAGCTGTCACAAGAAGGGAGGTGGCATCATCTGACTATGTCGGAGACAGAGATTCAGCAACCGATTTGGGAAAAGTGTCGTCGACGTATCCCATCAGATCGTACCTACGAAGAACAACTGAGAAGAGGGCACGCCACAGAACATAGTTGTTCTGATCTAGCTTGATTGGAACAAGTTGAAGTATATGATTGGGTTTGGTGGAGGTGGGAAGAATGGTGGGTAAAGAAGAGGGTTCCGATCTACTAGAGTTTTGGGAGTTTTGGGTGATGGTCGTCATGAAGAAGACGGAGAAGAAGAGGATGAGCCAAGAAGAAGAAAAAATCCACTCAATACAGCTCTGATACCATGCTAAAGCTAAGGAAGAAGACAAAACAAAGAAGGGAATCGAATAAATTGTATTGCTAGAAGAATGAATATATATAATACACAGGAGAAGGATCCAGACTCCTTCTAGAGAATTCCATGGTAGTTACACTACAAGATAAGAAAACACAAGCAACATAAATTCAATCTGGATCATTCGTTTGGTGCACTCTAGTAAATCTTTGCAAAAGAATTATAAGAATATCAATCATCACCAAAAATTCTATGCATACCAGACAACTACATAAAGCTTGCATACCAGTCATCACCAAAATTTCTATGCATACCAGTCGCTTAACATTTCGACAATGAGAAAGAAGCTTGGAACAAATGCATGTTGAAATTGAATCCGTTGGAAGAATTATTTCTATTCTACACTGACATAATTCAGGCTTGGTGTGGACTATTGAATTTACATTAATCAAAGACATAGTATTTCAATTTTGATTACTCTTATCTACTAAAATGTTGCAAATCTCAAGTCTAAAATATTATGTTGAACGTGGAAACTGAGAACAGTAAACTGTAAGGAACTGTTACTTCATAAGCACATGTATAAACAGACTTACCAAAAAAAGAACTTGTATAACTAAACAAGAATCCAAACAATAAAGAACCTATATAAATATGCTACTCAATTAAGCACTTATACAAATAAACAAGAATCTAAACAATAAAGTACAAGTAAAGGTACAACAAGCAGGTTTAGATACACTTATTTTAGTAATCACATAATTTTAGCCAAGTCAATGCAATTGTCTACTAGCTCAGACACAAGTCCATCTTCCTAATCCATCCTATGGTCTCTTGCTTGTGTTTGTAATGGAGCTATTGCATTTTTGAAGCTCCTAAGATTTCTTCGCTTTGTTGAAAAATCTTATATTTATTTTGATGATAACAATTTTGTTGTGTTTAAAGCACAGGAGGCTATAAAAGGCCATATGAAGAAAGCAAATACTAAATTGTAAAACAATAATATATGTAAGTGTTATGAGATGTAAAATCACATATTTGTATTCATGAGATATAAAAACAATGTACTGATGTGTAAAGGAAGAAAGAATATGTAAGTTTAAAGTCACATGTAAATCGGCATACCAAATATTTTCGGAATACTGAAACAGGAGAAAACGGCACATTAGCCGACACACCGAAATTCAAGGAACAAAGGAAGCTGAAAGCAAAA
This sequence comes from Posidonia australis, assembly GCA_024699735.1. Taxonomy (NCBI): domain Eukaryota; kingdom Viridiplantae; phylum Streptophyta; class Magnoliopsida; order Alismatales; family Posidoniaceae; genus Posidonia; species Posidonia australis. Next base: position 18,835 of record JAMKQA010031910.1, read on the forward strand.
TCGGCACACCGAAAAATTTTGGAATACCGAATTAACCCGACCGTTACATATTTCGGTCGACCGATTGATTTTCGACATACCGAATCTTATGTCAGTAAACAAAAGATTTTCTAGTCGTTAGTCACACTTAGAGGCAAGCTTAACACTATAAATTAAGGTCCATATGCACCTCACAAACTACTGAATTTCATTGAGCTATCGTACTTCTAGTGCTTCAAGTAAGTGAGTCAAAATTCCATTCATACTTCGCTTCAAGTCACATTGAGCTTCAACTCCCATTCCGACAAAGCTTGACAAGCAAAGGGGAGATCACAAGTTGTGCAAGGGTCACTCTCACCATCAAGTGCTTTGAGTTATTCTTCAGGAAGGAGAAGCAAATTGTGATTCGAGGCAACAAACAAGGTAAATTAGTTGCTTGTAAAATTCTAGTTATTGAATATAAGGGTTAAGTCTTAAGTGGGGAACTTGAGGAGTGGACTAAGCCGAGGTTGGCTGAACCACTATAAATTCTCTGAGTACTTGTGGTTGAATGTTTATGTGATTGATTTTTATCTTCTTAAATTTGCATGTCAAAGTAAAACTTATCAAAAATCAGAGATTCTCTATTCACCCCCCCTAGAGAAGCCTTAGTATCCTACAATTGGTATCAGAGCAAGGTTATCTAGATATAGACTAATTGTCTACTAGATGGCTTCTCCCTCATATCACAACATCGTAGAAGGTCAAAGCATAAATAGACCCCCCTTGTTTGATAGAATAAATTACAACTATTAGAAGTGTAGAATAATAATCTACTTGAAATCTATAAATTTTGAGTTATGGGATGTTGTTATAAATGGATTCACCTTAAACTCAAAATCTTTTAGAGAATGGAGCAATGAAGAAAAAATCCTAGCTCAATTAGATGCAAAAGGTCTAAATATCTTATTTTGTGCTGTAAATCAAGAAC
>JAMKQA010031911.1:0-13479 GCA_024699735.1 Posidonia australis
ATAGGAATCCTTACCCATCCTCTGGTTAGCAGACATCCAGCCTTCCCATTTGCATCCCATGCATTCATCCTTTTGTGGTTTTCCTCGTCTTTCCCTTAAAAGACTAGGTGGCGACTCCCTTTTTTTTTCTTTTATCCTTGCGCCTTCGTCGTCATCGGCATGGCTGTGGTCTCCTCCCCACCCCTCTCCCTCCGGGTTGGGCACACGATCACACACACCATCCAATGAGAAGAGGCAGATTGGTGGTCCACTAAGTGAAAAGACCAATCGAGCCTTAGCAGTTTAAACCCTAATCTTTTCGTGCATTTGACCAACGCATCGCACCCACGTTATCGGGCCACAGTGGTCAGATGGCTGGGTCAAAGCAGGATCTGCTAGGCTAGGCCTGTGGCTATTACTTGATTATTGGAGCATCAAGGGCTTAGGCCTAATATTTGGGATAGGTTTATGATGGATTAATGGTTTTGGGCTGATTTTTAGGGTGTTAAGCTTGGTTTTGGGGTGTGAAATGGGTTTTCGTGTAGGGAAGTGCCTCATTGCCATCAATGCACTCTTTCAAAGAATTCCGCTAGCAAGTGGCTACCAATGAAGGGTGTCTATAGATTCCCGTCCTTGAGCGAGGTTGATGGACGGATGAAGCTGAGACTGATGCTCAGGGTTGACAAAAGACACCACTTGGCAGCTTGCGGAAGAGTGGTGTTTGCTGTTGGTGCTGAGTCATTCATTCAACAGATGCACTGAATGTCATGGCCCATGGTTGAAATGCAAATGTAGGTGCTATAATGATGTTCAAAACACGAGTATGGAAACAATGGTGAAAACACAGATGAGATGCAAAAACAAGTGCGAAGACAATGTAGAAAACATGAGTTTTGATGCTAATGATGCATGCTATTGTAGAAACACTGCTGGCATGCAAATGCACATACTGAGCTCCAATGGGGATATGTGCAACTCTACACGATGCTAATGCGAATGTGTTATGATGCAAGTGTCATGATGCAAGTGTAATGTGGGTGATGATCACAATGCTAGGAGCGCAATGCCGAGGATACCGTGCTGAGCAAGGGTGCTGTAGAGGATACACTGGCACTCTGTGCTATGGGAGGCATGCTCAGCATGCAATGCCAATAAAGTGATGGCGCAGGTGGAATGGTACGGAGGATGATGCATGTAGTGTTGGGTACACAATATAGAATACCAACGTTGAGCAAGTAGTGCGGTAGAGGATACACTGCCACTCTATGCTACAGGAGGTATGCCATGCATGTGATACCAATGAGATGATGATGCTGATGAAGTGTACGAAGGGACGGGTACACAATGTGGAATACCGACGTCGAGCAAGAGTACTGTAGAGGATACACTAAAACTTTGTGCTACAAGAGGTATACCATACACGCAATACCAACGAGATGATGATGCATGGTATGCATGAGTTGTTGGGTGCACAATACAGAATACCAATGCCGAGCAAGTAGTGCAGTAGAGGATACACTAGCACTCTTTGCTACAAGATGTATGCCATGCATGCAATACCAACAGGATGATGGTGCATGGTATGCATGAGGTGTTGGGTACGCGATGCAGAATACCAACACTGAGCATGTAGTGCGGCAAAGGATACACTAATACTCAATGCTGTAGGAGGTATACCATGCATGCGATACCAATGGGATAATGATGCATGGTATGCATGAGGTGTTAGGTACACAATACGGAATACCAACACTGAGCAAGTAGTACAACAGGGGATACATTGGCATTCAATACTATGGGAGGCATATTGAGCACATGATGCAGGAGTGAGATGCTAGGTTTGTGATGTCAGTGCATGATATTATGATGCTGGAATGAGGATGTCCAAGCAGTGTTGATGCAATGTGGTGTGATGCAATAAGATGTAATGCCTACATGATGACATGCAATGATATGCGATGGAATGCTCATGTAGGGGCGTGTAATGATATATGGTGGATGTCGTGAAGTGTAATGGTATGTTATGCTTGTATAGGGTCATGCGATGATATGAGATGAGATGAAATGATGGATCTACACTAAAGGCATGATAAGTTGATGGACTCATCACCAGATAGTTAAAGCAATTAGCCCGATGATAAGTTAACGGACTCCTCACTAGATAGTTAGGGCTATCAGCCTGAAAAGTTGAGGGACATGGGAAGGACTGATGGGCTTACCGACCAGATAGTTAGGGCTATCAGCCTAAAAAAGAGGGGGGCATGGCAAGGACTGATGGACTTACCAACTTGATAGTTAGGGCTATCAGCCCAAAAAGGGGCATGGCAAGTGCGAAACTTGCTTGTTGAAAGATGAGGCACGAAAGATAGACTAACGAGCCAATCAGTCAATAGGGGCAATAACAGTTCCATAAACCTGTCACCAAGGATGCGTAAAGGTAATGAAAATACTACACCCAAAAGTGTAGCAGAGGTCCAAAGACGATCCCGTGGAAATTAGGGTTGCTAGCCCAAAGAAAAGCAAGATGATACCAAAGGCAGCTAAGATGCCCCTAGCATCGAGGGAGAGATAACAGGCTAATGAGCCTGTCGATCAAGAGAAAGGAACAGGAATGCTAAGCTTGAAGGCGTAACAAAGGTCTGAAGACAAACCCATGGTAGTTAGGGGTGCCAGCCCAAAAGAAAGGTGAAACGACACAAAAGGGTAGCCAAGATGCCCTTGATATCGAGGGAAGGGACGATGCAGGAAGGAAACAGAGGGTAGCTCATGAGATACCAGGGCAAAACAGATACCCCTGGTATCGAGTTGAGCTACCATAAAAGATGCCAAACATCACTTGGGGTATGCAATGGTCTCATAATGGGCATGCGATGCGTTGCCAAGAAATGCATGGCGCAGACATGTAGATCGTCATAGACTAGCCACAATGGTAAGTGGATGGAGCAGGACACGAGTGAAAAGCGACAGAAGGAAAGAGGAGGAAGCTGGGGGTCAGGCTATGACTAGAGGGCACTCTAGATCACTAGAGGGGATACAATTGATGTCAACTAAAGAGAGGAAAGATGCATGCTCTATGAGGGACTGTTTTGTTCTACTACTTGTTCAACCATTGCATTCTGACTATTCTATGCTGGGTTGTGCTATTGTTGGGCATTCCTCAATAATGTTAGTGGAACTTGATTGACTACGGAGAGTTGTTGCCAATGCTGCTGATATTTCAAGTCTAAGTAGCCTGTGCAATGAGTAGTGCTTTTGTGGTAGGTGTGCTCTGACAGAAAACAGTTGAAATGCCCCTAGTCGAAGACTTTCAATGAAGACCTATAATGCGAAGCAATATGCAATCAAAAAGGTTCTAGCAAGCAAAGTAATGATGAAGATGATTATTAGGGTGGATTCTTTATTGTAAGCAGACAAGTTAATGGATTAGAGATGATTATTATGGCTGTTGGATCAAGTATGAATGCTTTATTGATTAGATGTAGTGATTTTTGCTTGTTTTTGGTTGTTTTGTACTTTTTTTTTGTGTTTGTTTGCCCTCAGTTAGGCTGGAAAGCTATATGCCTGTTAGGGGAGGAGGACGCCCTCATCTCAATTGGCCCTATAGAGAGTCACAAGCTGTCGGTGGCTCTCATGGGGCGAGCGATGGCGTTCCAGTTCGCTGTGGGGTGGTATGAAGGACCGAGGTCCATGCCAAACTCTTTAAGGTCCTACATCTACTCTTTTGATATCACTAACCTTTTCCTTTTCTCCCTCATGGACGCATGGCTTTGCTCTATCCCTAGCTTGGAGGTAATAGGTGCTTGGTTTGGTCTAGAGATTGTTGCTGCAGGAAGGGGGCTAGTCCATCGAAAGTGTGGGCTTCCAAGGTGCATGCTCTGACTCCACTCCAAGATATAGTGGGGGTAGAGCTACGTTGCATGCTTCTTGCTCTTGGGTTGACTTCTGTTTTTGTCTTCTATCTTCTATTTCTGTTATGCCCATGCGAATGTTTGTTTCTTTTCAAGCTCACTCGCTCAGCCACCCTAGTACTTTATCTCTCTCTTGGAGGTGCAGGGCCCTTGCATAGTGTGGACACTTCATTTGGTTTTGATGGATGGTGGCTCCCTGGCTAACTTAGTCGTCTAGGTAGAGTCAGCTAAGGAGGGGTAGTCCGATTCGGATACAGGCTAGCTTTCTGATTTTCGTCATCAGGCAGATGATTATCATGCAAAGTGTTTTTGTTGTTTCTGATTTTTCAATTTTTTGGGTTTTGAATTTTTGTATTTTCTGATTTTTTTTTTTTTTTATATTTTAAATGCATGAGGATGATGATGTAGAACAAAAAATAACAAAGAAAACAGGGGTAAACGATACAACTCTCGTCCCTGCTACTAGTTGCTTTATTGATGCCGCTTTATTAATGTTGATGGGATTAGTGGCTAATCTGACAGTGCCACTGGAATTACGGTGATGACTGAAACTGTGGATGGGTCTGCTGGAACTATTGCTGCTACTGAAACTGTTGATTGATGCCTTTTGTCAATGTCCAGAGTGTTGGCAGTCTTAATGCCACGTTGGCACGCACTAAGTGGGCCAACTCTAGGCCATGCCCCCTGCAGAGGGTCAAAAACAGAGGAAGGAGACAGACTAATGAGATCAGCAGGATTCATTAAGGAGACACTGGAAACAAGAGGATAGGAGAAAGGAAGAAGACCCTCGAGCCCACAGCGTCCTCAGAGTCTTGATGCTCAAGTGAGGATGTGTCAGGCTGGTTTGGGTGCGTCGGTGCAAGTGTATGTGTGTGTGCAGTTGTGTGTGTGTGTGTGTGGTCCTCTTCCTGCAAGGCAATGCTAATGACCTTTCAGTGAAACAGGTTTTGAACAACGTCCCACAAAGTGATGCAGCCATCCGTCGAATGCTCGGTATGACGATGAAAGCTACAGTACGTGTCCGTATCTTACCACCAAGGGGCAGGATTCGATAGCAGAAAAGGGTTCAAGAGCCTCAGAAATGACTCAACCTTGGGGAAGATGACTCTCAGTAGCTCCACGAGAGGAGTGTAATCCCCTTTGGCGCGACGAGGTCACTTTTGCCTAGGTTGTTGTCCCTGCCAAGCAGGCTCGATGTGATGTACTAGCTCAACGGTGGAGTGTGTGTATGCAATGCATGGAGGACTAGATACAAAAACTAATTGATCTGGGTTAGGTTGAGTCTCTACCTCAACAATCTCTACAGAAGATTCGACGTATGCGACAGCCGACTTCTTGGAGTAGCCAATGTCGATGACTTTGTTGTTGCCGTAGATGATAGTGGCCTACCTTGTGAATGCAGAGAATGTGGGGAAATTCCCACTTTGCAGCGAGACTTCCACACAAGCACTGGCCTGAATCAAGGATGCAAAGAATGTGATATGTTGGATTCTAAGCAAAGTCCCTATCGTTGCTTTTGCTCCTTTGATGATGATTTCAATAGACTCCTCATCGAAGGGCCTATCCTTGACTTGGGAAGCTAATGCGCACCAGTGACCAACGTACTCCCCAAATGGTTCATGGGGTATTTGACGGATTGCTCCTAGATCCTCACACTTAGGAGTCAGGTCAAGGTTGAAGGCGTAATATTCTAGGAATGCCTTGCTAAGGTCGTCCCAAGTTTGGATGGTAGTCATGTCCAACGAAGTGAACCACTTGAGGGCAAGCCCTGTCAAACTCTTTTGAAACAGGTGGATTACGAGTCTTTCGTCGCCCTAAAGCTATGGGAGGTCTCCACAGAATGTCTTCAAATGCGATATTAGGTAGCCTCTACCATTGTATTTCTCGAATTCGAGGATGTGAAAATTCGAAGGGAGTATCGCCTTTGGAAAATAGCAAAGGTCCTGAAACTAGTAGGACTACTAGTCTCCACCCTGCACTTGACGAAGTGCCATCTCTAGATCGTCCATCCTAGAAAGGAGGGTGTCTGAGGCTGTTGTTGTTGATGATATTGCAGTTGAGGCGAGTTCCACATATGATGTATGGGTCATGCATAAGCGCTTCTTCAGATCCACCCTCATGCTCCCTAGTGCTGAAGCATGAGGGCCAGTATACCTACGCAAGGATGCAGTGTATGGTGGTGTTGTGATGCATGCAATGGCATGTGTCTGATGTAAAGATGGATAGGAAGTATGTTGTGCTGTGTGTGGTGCAGAGTGTAGGAGCAATAGCTATTGTACCGACATGAATCCGAGCAAAGGGCTTGAGGAATGTTGTGCTCCTGCCAAGCCAAAGGGCTAGCTACCAGGTAATGGAGATAAATAATGTGCAAAGTGTTGTGTGAATGTAGGAGGCAGGGAAGGTGCTACCATTGCTGAAGCTGTGAAGAGTTGGGGCAACAGAGAGAGCATAGGTGTGGTGATGTGTGCAAGTGGGGCTGAAATGGGGTGCACCGTTAACTCAAGGGTCGTCAACAAGGGAACAGATGGAGGAAGGTGGGCAACAGCCATGTCCCAGAGCTTTTGCGCAAGAGCTAATAGTTGTTGCACTTGCATAGCGAAAGATCCATTGATAGACTAGCAAGAAGGGGCAGGCACAGACGTGAGTGGGGGCACAAAAACAGCAAAGGCAACAGGGAGAGACCCTCAAGGAGAGGTAGCCATGAACTGGGAAAGAAAACAAAGAGACAAAATGCATGGGAGCTCAACCAGTTGCCTATTTTTGAACTGGGCAAACTACACAAGCCATTCGCACCCTTCTTTTGTGTATTCGATACGTGCCTACTGGAGATAGAACAGTGTAGCGAGCCATTCATTGCCCTAGATCTAAATACAGCTACATGAGAATGCAATATGATGCATGCGGAGCTAAAGGGGACGCGAAGGAGCATACCTAGATGTTCGAATCAAGTCGTGGCTGGTCGGATGCTTCCACCCACCTAGCTCACCATAAAGCAGGTTTCACCAGCAAGCACGTCTGAGTTCTTTGACTAGGGGCTTTGATGAGGCATTCTGACATTTCCAAAGGTCTATGGGTGTGAAGAAGATTGCATCGATGTGGGATGGATGCAAGTGCATGACATGAGGACCTTACACCATCTTCCATCCGATTTGCCAATGTCCATGACCTCAATCAACCATATAGGTGGTAGAGAGCATCAAATGAGCGTCAAGGAAGACTAAGAGAAGAGGGAGGAATGTGGAGTCAAGCCGAGAATGGAGGCGAGTGAGCACACAAGCTATTGGCCATTTTCAAGCTCACCAAAACCCATCACTGGAGGCACAGATGTAATGGATACAGTGGGTGATGTGGCATGATAATGCTGATAAATTATGCATAAAATGATATGACAAAACCATGGAAATACAAAGGAAAGATAATCACACACAGTAGGGGGCGAGAGGCACCTATGGAGCTTTGTGGGTTGTCTTTTCCGACAATGGCTAACGATAGTGTTTCTCCAAGCTAAGGAGGCTTGGAGGCGACAGAGGTGGGTCCAGAGGTCTATGATGATGTTGATGGAAGGCTTGTGTGGAAATGCAGGGAGTGGATGTGGTGTTTCAATGGCTGGATGTGGGGGTGTGGATTCCGACCAAGAATGAAGGTGTTTGGACGAGGATGGATGGCCAGCAAATGCATGGGAGTGCTTCAATGACAGGGGAGGCTCTACTAGAAGAGTGATGTGTGCTCTGGCGCAGTGTGGTGGTCACAAGGCCATGAGGGAAATGTAACAATGTAGTGGTGGATGAATGATGGCTAGAAAGTGGTGAGGAGGTGGCTAGAATAGGTGGCTGAAGGTGGTGGTTTGCTCATGGACAGATGATGCATCGAGTTGAGAGTCTAGAGAGGCCAGAGGTCCAAGAGGTGGAGTCATTGGACGTGGGTCGTGATTATATAGAGGGAAAGAAGTGTGGTTGGTCGTTGATTCAAAAGTGGATTAGGGGGAGTGGTTTAGATTAAATCAAGGTGGGATTTGATAGGGAATAGGATTAGGTAAAGGGACTTGATGGTCCAGGAAGTCTAAAGAGCATGCCTAGATCCATGCCATCCAATCAAAAGAGGCGGATTGGTGCTCCACTAAGTGAAAAGACCAATCAAGGCTCAGCAGTTTAATCCTTGATCTTTCCATGAATCTGACCAACGCATCCCACGCACACTATCAGGCTGTAGTGGTCAGATGGTTGGGCTAGAGTAGGATTTGCTGGGCAGAACCTATGGCTATTACATGATTGCTGGAGCATCAAGGGTTTGGACCTAGTATTTGGGATAGGTTTATGGTAGATTAATGGTTTTGGGCTTAGTTTTAGGGTGTTAGGGTTGATTTTGGGGTGTGTAATGAGTTTTGATGTGGGGAAATGCCTCGTTGCCATCGATGCGCACTTTCAAAGAATTCTACCAGAGAGTAGTTGCCAAAGTGGGGTGTCTAGAGACACAAGTAATCCTACGTCTTATGCCTAGAATATTGATTTCTAGCTTTGCAAGTGTTAGACACGGGGTATGGTGTGTCTTATGTTAGACGCATGATCGGCCATGTATAACACTCTGACTTTTGCTGCTGCCTTTATATACTGCAAGTCGGTGGTTTTCGGGGAAGATTTCTTCCATCTGCCCTCCACCGTCCCCTGGCCTAGCATGGGGTTGTCTTTGGTGGTCTTCTTGGTGCTTGGGAGCTTAGGAGAGAAAAAAGAGAAGAGGTAGGATGGCTCTTGAGCTTAAACCTTCTTCTCCTTTTTCTTCTTCTCCTCTCCTTCCTGACTTCACCCACTGTTTGTAGGGTTTGTGTGGCCATGTGGGTTGCCACAGGCGAGGAGGATGGTCAGTGAGTATTTGGGGTGTGGCCGGAAGCTTGCGGGGAGTGCTAGATTGTCAGTGGCTCGCCTCATGGGTGCAAGGTACACACCCCTTTAGATGAGATTTAATTGCTTATGGATGGGGATTTTGATGCTTGGTCGTTTGGGGATGCTTCCCCTTAGTCAAATTTAATGTTTCCATATGATGTAGGGTGGTTGTGCATGAGTTGGGAAGGGCATTTCTGCTATATGGGCTATCAGCATGTATGACTCTAGGGTTGGTGTGTCTTACACTAGATGCCCAAATCCTTGCATCATACCCCCCTAGACAGTTTATTGGCAATAATTGTGAATATGGGTTGAATTTAATGCTGATATATGGACTTAGATTGCATGAAGTAGATGTTGTACATGTGTTCTTTCCATTTATGGCATTTTTATATGTGGCAAGCATGTATGATAGTAATTAAGGGGGGTTTTTATTTGAGAATGCCACCCTAGGGTGTATGACACAAAACTTCCTACGTCTAATCTATGGTGCAAATTCCCGTACGTCTTACACTCCGGAAGGTTAATCTCAGTGCATGCTTATATAGATTTAATTTAAATGGGTTTAGGAAGCTGTTGATAAGATGCATGTAGTGTAGATAATGATATTTAATCATGTTTTAATCTCCATAATAACATAATTAGGGTTTGGAATTAGTTTAGGGAGGTTTTGGTTAAGTTTGGGTGCCAGGGTTGTTAGACATAGGCTATGCTATGTCTAACATAAGACGCAGCACAGTGTTCATTTTACACTTGGAATTCTATTTTTAATGATTTTCCTAGATTAATCAATTAATTATGAATATGAATGTGTAGGACAATTATTAGAATGATTGCAGGGGTGCCTAAAATAAATTAGTAAGATCACTCCATGTTATAGATAAATTAAATAACTATACAACCTAGAAATACTAGGTTTACCCTTGAATGGCTTAGATGATTTATAGGGATTGAAATTACCCTAAGAATTAATGAGTTTGGCCTTGTGAACTGTTTGGAATTACCAGGCATTTGTGTTAATCTTTATGTGGCTTTCCTAGGTTAGCTTCTAGCCAAGATGGTGTGTTTTTCCTCAGTTTTGGTTTGGATGTGGTTTCTGTTTGAGATAGTTTCTGTGTGTGATTTCAAAAGAGTTTTTCAATGATTCTGAGGAAGTATTGAATGTTTTGGGAACTGGTTTTCTCCAAAGGCTTTAAATGTGTGATTGAGCTGGTAGTGTCTTGAGAAATGATTTTAAATGCTTTGAACTAGTTTCCAAAAGAGTATGGAAAGAATTGCATATGTTTGGCAAAGGTTTTAAAAAAGACTTTCGATGTTTTTTTGTGAGGTGAGACCAAGAGGCTGAGGCAATTGCTCCTCAGATCCTGGAGGTATGATACTCCTGGATTGTCGTTCACGAGGCTAAGGCTAAGGTCTATGGGTTGAGGTACTAGTTGGACTTGGAGGTGATGCTCTACTTGTTCTAGGTGCTGAAGACCTAAGGTACTAACGAGACCTAGGATATCATGGTAGTGGACCTAGGGAGTATGAAACCTCTGAGTAGTTCCACGATACGTTGTACAATCCGAGTACTAAGGTTTTGTAGGAACCACGTGGTCGACAAACCATACCTACACAGGGTAGTGAGACCCCTGAGTGGTTAGGGACGTGTACTAGGTCGTGGTTGTCGAGTTTTGGTCTGAGAAGTGAGCCTTGTGACTATGAGTTGTAGTACTGTAGGGCCTAAGAAATGATAAACCCAGACATCCCTCAATGTAGGTGCTGGTCGAGCTTGGGGTTGGAGTCCCCAGGTACTCAGGCACCAAGGGGCATTTTGAGGACATACTCCGTGCTTGTACCAGTGTGGTACCTTACTTTGAGGCTGCGACCAAGGCGGTTGAATTCCTAAGCAAGGTGGTTCACCGCGGCACTACAGTGTGGACGGGAATAGAGCCTCACCAACTGCTTATGGCAAGATTAGTCACCTGTGACCAGAATGATACGACAGATTTTGTTGATATAGTGTTGAGTGGTTCTCGCCCGTGAATGGCAGTGTGGCTTTGTGTAGCCATTTGCCCTTGAGTGGTGTGACATCTGGGCCTGATTATCAATTTTAATTGTAAACCATGTAATTGATTGTGATATTTCTTAAATGGTTTATTAATGGATAATCTATTGATTTTGGGTGTGTGAGCTTGTGGTTGGCTTTCTGTGCACCTAGTTGCGATTTGGGACCAATGTGGAGTCTGGTTTGAGGATGCACAGTCACCTCGGTTTACGTGCCTATCTTTTCTTCCTTTCTTTTCCTTCTTTTCCTCCTTTCTTTTCCCTTTCCACTCATGAGCCCGCACCATATTTCTGTCTCCTTCCTTCCCTTCCCCAACCCGTGCCACCAACGACACCAGCCCATGCCTCGTCGTCTCTTCCGACGCGATCGGCGACCGGTGCGACGTGGGTGGGAAATAGGATAATGGGAGGCTACGGCATGCGGAGAGAGGAGGAGGTGACCGAGAGAGGAGAAGAGAAAGAGGAACGACGTGCAACCGAGGAGGTGGTGTGAGCTGCTCGTGTGTTCGCCAGTAGAGGAGGCTTTGCCAGGGCGCGAGGAGGTTCACCGGAGTACGGGAGGGTCGCCAGAGGGCTGAGCCAGGTACACGAACCCTTTCCCTTCCTCTGTTCAGTGTTTCATTAATGATGGGTTAATTGCATGAAAATTGAGATAAATGCATGAAAAATTGTGGAAAAATCATGAAATGAATGAGAATGTGATACATAGCATGAGAATATAGATATCATGCGATTAGGATTGATATTTGTGGGGAAAATGTAATTTTGGGGTTGAGGGCTACAGTAGCCATTCTTAAGACCATTCCCCTTATGATTTTCATATGAACTGTGTGGTAGATGGAATCATGGGGTTTTGAAGTAGACTCAAGTGTCTACACCCCATGATTTATTGATGATTTTTGATTTGAGTTTGGGGGGTCCGATCAAGACTCCCACCTTGGGCGATATCCGCCATTCGAAACAGGGGAGGTGCCTTGGTTTCCGGTGATTCGGTATAACGAATCTCTGTCAGATTAGCCAGATACCTGATATCGGCAGACCGAAAACACCCAGTCGACCAATTCAAGGGTTTTCATTATACCTAAAATATTCGATATACCGAACCAGAGATCTTCGGTATACCGATCTGGAGATTCGGTTTACTGTTTTTGCCCTGAACATGGTATGCATAAATTGTGAATTTAAATGAAGGTTAAATGGTTTTAATGGTATGTTGGATATACGTTAATGATGTTTTCCCCATGTAATGACATGGAGGAAGGTGGAACCCAAATAAATAGATTTGGGCATGATTTTGGGTTTTAATCTCATAAATGAGTGAAAAGGGATGATTTCGTGTGGTTTTTGGCATGACACCCAATTTATGATTTTAAGCATGGTTTTCATGGCTTCAGTTGGGACCCCCAGTGGAGGGCCAAGTGTTACAAGGAAATAGAGTCCTGCAACGAAAAGAATAAAATGGAAAATGGTTTGAAAAAAAAGTTGAAAGATTTTGAAATGGAACACTAATAATGTGGTTGCCGAGCTCGAGACGGTGTAGGCTGAACCTAGGTTTTTGAGCCGAGTTGTTCGGGTCACCGATGGTGTAGGCTGAGCTTGGGTCATTGTACCTAGTTGTTCGAGTCACCGAGCTCGTGACGTTGTAGGCTGAGCTTGGGTCATTGGACCTAGTTGTTCGGGTCACCGACGGTGTAGGCTGAGCCTGGGTCATTGGACCTAGTTGTTCGAGTCACCGATGGAGCGTCAGACAGAGACGTATTCCTGTGCACATATGAGAAATGAATTGAGGCTGGTTGGCCAGGGTGGTGACATCCCACATGGGGAATTTCACTTCGGCAGTGTAGGAAGGTAGGGGAAGGATGTCCTCACCTACTGCTTATGCGCTTGGTTACCCGTGATCAAGGTAACAACAATAAAGAAAAGTGGAAATGAATAAAGAAATGTGGTTTGGTCAGGATTGGACTTATGAAATAGTCCTAAAATCCTGAAATGAAATGATGATGGTGTTTTTACTAGTTGCCAGCCTGTATTTATGATTTGGTTTTGAGCCCATGAGGCATTGTGTTTTAGGTTGGATCTGGTCAGAAATGTGAATTTGAAAAGTGTGATTTTGGGAAGAAATCCCAAGTATTGAAAAGATATGTTTTGGAAAATGAATTCTAAAGGTTTTGAAGGAAAATGCAAAAGTGTGTTTTGAGAGAGAATGTGGTTTTGGAATGAGTTTCCAAATGTTTTGAGAAAAGAAAGGAAACATGGCTTTTGAAAAGAGCATGGGATTGGGATTGAGTTCCCAAATGATTTCCAACAAAAGGGAAGAGGATTTTCAAAATGAAACTTGAAAAGAATAAAAGAAATGAGTTTTTACAGTTTTACCGAGATTTTGTGGTTTGTATGTTTGGGACGCGTACTGGGTGACTTAGATGTCACTCACGTGTGCTTATTTGGTTTTTAGGTGCAGACCGCGTGCAGCCGAGTTCCGGTGTAGGAGTTGGAGGTTCTAGCTGTGACCATGCCGGTGGAACCACTAGGGCGCGGTTCACCAAAACCTGACTCTGGTGTGCGGGAACACATTGGGAGGTCCGATACAGTCACGGCGAAAATGGTGAATCCGGAAGGAGAGACAAGACTCGGAAACACCAAAGGGAAGACAAAAGGATAAGGAAAGGAGT
>JAMKQA010031912.1:0-20659 GCA_024699735.1 Posidonia australis
CATATCGCCCTTGGGCGTATAGCAAGCAGCTGAAAAGCCAACACTTCATGGGTGAAATCAAGGAAGACCGATTTTATCGGGCGTACGAGGGTGCCTAACACCTTCCTCGTGCGTAACAGGGATCCTTACCCGCATTCTGGTTTTATTTCGTAGAATTGTCCTTTTCTTTTGTTTTTTTGCATGATTTATTTTCATGTTTTGGTTTTCCTTGTCTTCCATAATAGATTAGGTGGCGACTCCATTTGTTTTGTGTTTTTTCGACGTGATTTTGCCGTCCGATTTCGCATTCATTTACGGAATCACCTCGCCGGCATGGTTACAATCATCCTCGGGCGAATAGACAAATTAGCCAGCACTATTCTAGCAAGTTCCTGAGACTGTCTCTGAGGCCTGCACTCCACTAGTCCCTCTAATAGTCTCCATTCATGGATCATTAGACTAGCCATGACATGAGTGCATCTGCTCATAGCATCTGCAACTACATTTGCCTTCCCTGGGTGGTAGGACAAACTGAAATCATAATCCTTAATATACTCCACCCAGTGTCTCTGTCTCAGGTTCAAATCCTTCCAAGTAAAGATGTACTTCAGACTCTTGTAATTTGTGTACACCTCAAACTGTTCACCATATAAATAATGCCTCTAAATCTTCAAGGCGAACATCACAGCTGCCATCTCTAAATCATGGGTGGGATAATTCTTCTCATGATCTTTCAATTGGCGCGAGGCATTCGCCAACACCCTACCATGCTGCATCAGCACAGACCCCAAACCAGTCTCATAGGCATCACTGTAGACTGTAAAATCGCCACTCCTAGAGGGCAAAATCAAAACTGGGGTTGATACAAGATGAGCCTTCAACTAATTGAAGCTCTCCTTGCACTGCCAATCCTAGGCAAAGTGCACCTCCTTTCTGGTCAATCTGCTCAATGGTGCAGCAATTTTGGAGAAATCTTAAATGAATCTCCTATAATACCCTGACAGGTTGAGAAAACCTCTAATCTCAGTTACTGTCTTCAGTCTGGCCCAACTGCTTACAACTTTCACTTTGGCAGGATCTACCTTGATGCCTTCTCTTGAAATAATGTGACCACGGAAGGACACCTCTTCCAATCTAAACTCGCACTTGGAGAACTTGGCATAAAGTTGATGTTACCTCAACATCTCCAGTACAATCCTCAAATGCATCTGGTGGGTCTGAACATCTAGAGAATACACCAGAACATGATCCACAAAGATGACCACAAATTGGTCTAAATAGGGCCTGAACACCCTATTCATCAGGTTCATAAAGGCAGCTGGAGCATTGATCAACCCGAATGGCATAACCAAAAACTCATAGTGTCCATAACGGGTGCGAAAGGGTATCTTCTGCACATCTGGCTTACTAATCCTCAACTGATAGTATCTAGATCTCAAATCTATCTTGAAAAACACCGATGCTCCCTGTAGCTGGTCGAACAAATCATTGATCCTGGGCAGTGGATACTTGTTCTTGACAATGATCTGGTTCAACATCCGGTAGTCGATACAAAGCCGAAGTGAACCATCCTTCTTCTTGACAAACAGAACCGGTGCTCCCCAAGGTGATACACTGGGACGAATGAATCCCTTATCCATCAGTTCCTGTAGTTGATTCCGGAGCTCCCTTAACTCAGTAGGTGCCATCCTGTACAGAGCCTTGGAAATAGGACCTGATCTCAGCACGAGATCAATCAAAAACTCCACTTCCCTGTGTGGTGGCATTTCAGGCAATTCCTCCGAAAAACATCAGGATATTCCCTCACCACCGACAAGTCCTGAATCTTGACCATAGGCGAAGTTGAAACTGTCACACAGGCCAGATAGCCCACACTACCTCTCGCCAGATGATGATAGGCCTTGAGAGCAGAAATCACTTTTCTGGGCTCACCTGGTCTGGTGCCCTGAACCATACACCAACCTTAGCCTAGACACTTTGCCAAAACTCTCCTCTTGGCACAATCTATCACAGCTGAATGCTGTGCCAACCAATCCATTCCCAAGATAACATCATAATCCTGCATGTCCATCAGGATCAAATTGGCCTAAAAGTTCCTATCCCCTAGCTGAATATCAACTGGTCTCAAATATCTCCACACTAGACTGTGTTCTCCCAATGGAGAGACTACATCTAGGTGGAATGCCAACCTGGCTGGCCTGGTCCCAATCTCAGAAGCAAATGACTCGGAGACAAAAGAAAATGAACTCCTAGAGTTGAACAAGACTCGGGCCATCCGATCAGCCACTAGAAAAGATCCTATAATCAACACACGATAACCATAATCATAATAAGAAACAATGTCAATTACAATACACATAGGATCTATTATTACAGGACAGGACTTAATTCATATAGCCATGCTAGTTCTCACCTTTTACCACATCTCTAGATGGACCAATATCTAGGGCAGCAATGGAGAACACCCTTCCCTTGGTAGGCTGACGTGGCACATCTCCTGCTGGCTTCGGCTGACTGGGATAGTCCTTCTGGTAATGCTTGGACTTCCCACAGTTGTAGCAGACTACACTGTCTAAATTCCTCTATCGATGCCAACACTGTACTGTTACATGTCCCTTCTTGCCATAGACATGGCATGGTCCCATTTGTGGGCCACTGCTGGACCCTATGTGGTAGAAACCCATACTCACTTCTCTACTAGATGTAGGCCGTTGCTTCCGCTTCTTCCTAGAGCTACCAGGACTCCCAGGACTTAGCACTCCAGTCACAAACGGTCGAGAAACAGGGGGTCGAGAAACAGAAGGTCGGGAGATAGACTTTCTCCCCTTTTCCTTCTTGGGATACTCCTCCTGGAACAGCCTACGATCATCTTCATAGCGGCTTGCAAGCTCAACAACATCCTCTAAGGTTTGGCATCTGAAGCCGATAACTCTAGATCTCAGCATAGGGTTCAATCCTTCCACAAACCTCTTTGCTCCGTTCTTCTCAGAAATTACAGCCTGAGAGAACTACTTTAGCCGAAGGAAGGACGACTCATACTTAGCCACAGACTGGCTCCCTTGCTTCAGGTTCCTAAATTCTCTGTCCAGCTTATCCCTCTCATGCTCAGGGAAAAGCCTCTCATAGAATACCTCTCAGAACTCCTCCCAAGAGATCATTAGCAAGTCCGCATTCGGAAATTTGGTACGACGCACTGTCCTCCACCACTGATCCGCAACACCCTAAAGCTGAAATGCCGTAATCCGGACCCACTGCTCTGCTGGACACTTGATTCCCTCTAGGATCTTTTCCACCTCTAGGAACCAAGCCTCACACTCCTTTGGTGTGCCGCGCCTAGACATGGAAATCGGGCCGGGCCGGGCACAACAGACCCTGGGCCCGGCACAGCCCGCGGTCGTTTTTTGCAGGCCTGGGCCGGGCGGGCCTGGGCCGGCCCGGCCCGTTTTCCATGTCTAGCCGCGCCCATCAAAAGTCGGTGCGTCAAGCTGGCGAACTGCTTGATCCACAGGTCACCCTTCGCCTCATCCTTGCTACTACTTCCAAAAGACTGGCAAAGCCCTGCATCATCTCGCCAAACTCTCGTCTCATTCCCCTCCATGCACTACCCTCTCTTGTCTCAGAGTCGGGTACATGGGTCTTGCCATGACTGTGGCGTCGGCGAGACATCTTCCGGCCAGCACAACAAAACACAACAACCAAAAATTTAGGTGCACTACTCTCTAATGTGCAGTCCTAGGGAGCTGCTAGACCAGACATCACCAAGCCGGTGCGCAAGGTGTAACCTTAGCTCTGATACCACTCTGTAACGCCCCAATCCCAGGTATGCTACTAAATCACAGTATCATAAGCAAAATTACACTAATTACAGTAAAATTAAATAACTGCAACTAAGGCTCACCTTCAGCATCTCAATGTGCGGCAAGAAGCTTCGACTCCTGCACCAGAACTCGAATGCATTAAATTGTACCTGAAAACCAAACAAGCACGCGTGAGTGACATTAAAGTCACCCAGTACGTGCCCTAAACACACAAACACAATTCTCTGTAAAATCGATAAAACTCAACTTTTAATTTCTCAAAGCTTGGTTTTCGTTTGAAAATCCTCTTTCATTCTGTCTGAAGTCACTTGGAATCTTGAGCCCAAGTCTAAACTCTTTTCAAAACCCATCTTTCTTTTCATTTCAAAACATTTGGAAATTTATTCCAAAACCACATTCTCTTTCAAAAACACACATTTGCATTTTCTTTTAAAACCTTTGGAATTCATTTTCCAAAACATATCCTTTTTCAATACTTGTAATTTCTTCCCAAAATTACATTTTCAAATTCACATTCCTGACTAGATCTAGCCTAAAACACAATGTCTCTTGGGCTAAAAACAAAATCATAAATACTAGTTGGTAACTGGTTAAAACATCATCATTATTTCATTTCAGGATTTTACGACCATTCATAAGTCCAATCCTAGTCAAACCACATTTCTTTTCATTTTACATTTTCACTTTTCTTTATTGATGTTACCTTGATCAGGGGTAACCAGGCACACAAGCAGTAGGCGAGGACATCATTTCCCCTACCTCCTTGCACTGCTGCGGTGAAATTCCCCGTGTAGGATGCCACCGCCATGGCCAACCGGCCTCAATTTCTTTTTCATATATGCACCGAGATATGTCTTTGTCTGACGCCCCATCGGTGACCCGAACAACTAGGTACAATGACCCAGGCTCAGCCTACACCGTCAGTGACCCGAACAACTAGGTTCAATAACCTAGGCTCAACCTACATCGTCACGAGCTCGGTGACCCGAACAACTAGGTATCACGACCCAGGCTCAACCTACACCATCTCAAGCTTGGCAACTACAGTCGTGTCTGGCAACTGGTTTCATTGGAGCCTCATACTCCTACCACGTTGTCGACACCAACCTCCGTGGCTCCTTAACACATTATTAGTGTTTCATTATCAAAACTCTTTAAGCTTTTCTTTTCAAAACCATTTCCATTTCATTCTTTTCCATTACAGGATTCTGTTTCCATGCAATACTTGACCCTCTTGAGGGGTCCTAACTCAAATAATTTAAAATCATGCTTTAAAAAAAAAATCACAAATTGGGTCTCATGCCGAAAACCACTCACAATTAACCATTTTATTCATTTATAGGGTCTAAAACACAAAACCATACCCAAATCCAGTTATTTGGGTTCCATAGTCCTCCATGACATTTTCATGGGGAAAACACCATTAACACATGTTTAATGTCCATTTAAAACCTTTTATTTCCATCATTTATGTCCATTAATTCATATAGGCTAGTGGGTGAAATCAGCAGACCGAATTCAAATTCGGTATACCGAAAGTTACTGATTCGGAATACCGAATACCTTTGGTATACCGAAACTCCCTGTTTCGATCGACCAAGAGATTTTGATCTGTCGAAACCAGGGATCCTGGCACAATCTGTCAGGATTTTGGCATATCGATTAAATTCGGCATACCGAATTTCCTGTAGACAGGGCACACCCCTGTTCCAAGCGGCGAAAATCGCCCAAGGTGGGAGCCTCGATCGGGCCTCCCAAATACACACCAAAATTTCTCAATAAATCATGGGGTGTAGACGCTTGAGTCTACTTTAAAACCCCTCAAACAATTCCTCAATCCATCAACTATGTGATTCATACGAAAATCACAAAGGGGAAAAGCTCAGTTGAACCTATTGTGGCTCACATCCCACAAATCCATACGAATCCACCAAAATCCATCCTAACCGCATGATCTCTACATGTTCATGCCATTTATCACATTTCCATCCATTTTATGGTTTTCCTACGATTTTACATGGATTTCATCTCAATTTCATACATTGAACATGATCTACTGGAAGCATGTAAACGAGCAAGGAGAAGGGCTGCGTACCTCAAGTGGCACTCCGATGATCTTCCTCACTCCCCTGTGAGTCTCCTCTTTCCCTAGCGAAGCCTCCTCCATCGGCGAAGCCTCGGCGATCCTCAACCTCCAACGACGCTTCTTCCTCCTTCCCTTCTTCCCAGCTTGTCTCTCCCTTCACAGCATCCTCCTCCACTCGATCTCCTCTCCTCTATATCTCCTCCTCCTCTCGCAAGCTGGTGGCACAAGCGTGGAAGAAGAAGACAGGGAAGGGGTGGAAGGGTATGGCTCGTGAGAGAGAGAAAATGGAAGGAGAAAAAGAGGGAAAGAAAAGGAAGAAAAGATGGACACACAAATCGAGGCAACTATGCATCCTCAAATCGGACTCCACATTGGTCCCAAATCACAAGCAGGAGCACAGCAAGCCAACCACAAGCTCACACATCCAAGAAATAACAGATTATCCATTAATAAATCATTTATACAACATTGCAATTATTTACATGGTTTACAAGTAAAATTGGCTAATCAGGCCCAGATGTCACACTCAAGGACTATGACTTTAGCCTATCCTATCACCCTGAGAAGGCTAATGTGGTCACTAATGCTTTGAGAAGGCGCACCCACATGATGTCCTCCACTCCAAGATGGGTGATTTGGAAAGAGCACTTCGACGAGTGTAGGGTAGGGACCATCAGTCCTTTCAGTTGTGGGACCTCTACTATTTCTGAGAGGCAACTCTCCCATCGAATTTCAAAGTCCTGGATTTCAAAAAATACAACGGAAAAGGCTACCCAATCTCCCATCTGAGGGCATATTGCGATGACCTCGCTCAACTTCAGGTTGACGAGAGGTTTTTGATCCGTTTGTTTCAGAAGAGTCTCTCTAGTCCTGCCTTGAAGTGGTTCACTTATTTGGACATGGCAACCATTTGGACTTGGAACGATCTACCCCAGGCATTCCTAGAACAGTATTCCTTCAACCTCGGCCTAGTCCCCAAGAGGAAGGACTTAACCGCCACCAACCAGAAGCCCCTCGAGTCGTTTAGAGAGTACGTCGGGCACTGGCGTGCCCTTGCCTCACAGGTCAAGGATAGACCATCCGACGAGGAGTCTATCGAGATGATCATCCATGGGGCACAGCCAGCCACAGGGGCTTTGCTTAGCATCCAGCCTATCACCACTTTCTCCTCTCTAATTAGAGCCGATGCCTGCATGGAAGGCTCGCTACGAAGTGGTAGCTTCCCTGTACTCACTGCGTTCGCCAAGCAGGCAACCACCTCCAGCCACAACGCCGACACCAACAACAATGGCTCCAGCTCCAGCTATCCGAAGAGGAGGGACACCCCGAAGAGCGTCATTGCGTACCTTAGGGCCCCTACTGTGTCTGTGAACATGGTGGGCTTGCCGGCTCAAATTCAGATAGTTTATGCTTCTACACGTAAGACACCCCACACACCCCACATCACTACCACCACCAAGCCAATGTATCTTGTAGCACTGGCAAGGCAAGGACAACACCCCCCATAGGGGAGGCCCCGACGAATAGACCGCGGTCACTTTGCCTACCATGCAATTTACCCCAACTCAACCCATCTACCTTGAAGCCAGACCGCAAACTGCCCCTACCCAGCCCATCCAATAGGTAGCCTACCCCACCATGCCTTCCACTAGCCATCTAGTGGCCCAGCTAGAGTTGGCAGCCTGTACACCCATGGTCATCAATTTGACTAGGGATACCCACCGGGTACCGTATGACTATGCCACAGAAATGTGTTCAGAAATCACACGGTTTGGACAGGTGTATAGGTCTCCAGCTTCGGTCCCCACGGTGAGCCACCCTGTACTGCCTCCACCTCAGCAAACAAATCAGCCCCCTAAGCACGTCATCGAGGAAGTTACCCCCAAACCCACTACTAGCACTGCCAGTAAATCCCTGGATGATCTCACCTCCCAGCTTAAGAAGGTCAAAGCCGATATATCCATTTGGGACCTCACACATACCTTAGTCGAGCACCAGGAGGCTTTCCTCAAGGAATTCCAGGTAGCCCATGTATCCCCCACCATTGAGCCAACAAACCTTGAAAACATGGTAAGCATGATCGCAACACCGTGGGTCATCTCCTTCTCGTCCCAGAAGTTGCCTCCGGCAGAAACTAATCACAACCAATCGTTGTTCATCATTGTGCAGCTCCAGAAGTTTCGAATCCTCTTGACACTGTGATAACAGTGCAGGTCTAAACATCTGCCCCTTGCACACCGCAAGCAAAATCGGATTTTTAGCAAAGGATATCACGCCAGCTGTCAAGGGGATGACCTCTTTTGACAACATGCACCACGATGCATTGGGGGTTTTGGTCATTCCTCTGATTGTCGGTCCAGCTCAGTTCGACATCGAATTCTATGTTGTTTGATCTCGAGCCTGCTTTCAAACTTCTGCTTGGGTGCCCTTGGCTGCACAAGCATCAAGTCATCCCGTCAACCTTGCACTGAATGATCAAGTTCTGCTATGGCGACGACGTTGTCGTTGTCATGGTGGAAAACTTTGAGAATGACGAGGTTGACGTGGTCTCTTCGGTTGATCTTCAGACTGTCCACTTTGATCCCAAGCCGTCAGATGTACTCTACCATGTTAACCATTTCAAACCGATCAATTTTGTTTCGTAATTCGAACGTGTTAACTCCTTGTCTGTTCATAGCCACACTCAGCTGATGGTTGAGAGCCTTTGTCATCGGTGGAGGTACGAAAAGGGAGCACCACTTGGGCGATACGGTCAAGGGATTACGGAGCCCGTCGAGGCGAAGGAAAGAAGAGACCGCGAAAGGCTTGGATACCAGGGACCACAGGGAGGCATGCGCAGGCACCGAAGACTGCTTATCCCTCGGGATTTGACCAACTTTGTTAGTGCCGGTGTGATGGACCAGAATAGGAACCCGTCCCTAGTCCTTGTAGTGCTGCAACAGCGGAGTCCAGCAGAAGACGTCGAGTGGGTATGCATTGAGGATTACCACACAGATGAAGACACCTTGAGCGCAGTTGAGCTAGGTCCCACTGGCAGAGCAGAGTAGCAACAGGAAACAATCCCAGCATCCACCTATCTAGCCTTGCCATCCCCAGCAACAGTAGTGTCACAGCCACAGCTAGTTTCAGTCACAACAGTATCATAGGCACAGCTAGTTCCAGTCACAGCAGTATCACAGCCACGACCAATTTCACTTACAGCAGTATCACAACCACGGCCAGTTTCAGTCACAGCAGTATCACAGCACGATCAATTTCAGTCACAGTCAATTTCGGTCACAGTATCAGCACCACCAACAAGGTTGCCAGGGGCGGCGGTATCCTAGATGCAACAGTTCAACGACTGTAATATCCTAGCCCTTTCTGTTCCCCGATCTCTAGTATAGTTGGAATCTTGCGCCTATTATGTCGACTTCTCCTTGGACGAGGAGGAGGGTGCGGCCATCGAGACCCATGTAGACGTAGTGCTAAACGACCTAGAAGTGCTATTCCAGGAACAACTAGCGGTCTTGGCAGAAGACATAGTCGAAGAAGACAGAAACAAGAAAGGGAAAGTAGTAGCATCAGAGCTAGAACTCACCCCACCCTAGAATCATCGGGGTCCTCCAATAATCATGGTTGTTGAAGAGGGTAGAACTGTCAGGACTAGACAAGAGGAGATGATCTTCGAGCAGCTGAGAGGCGGGTCTAGGTGGTATTTGAAGCCTAAGTCTCGCCTTGAGATAGGTGAGGGCCAAAAAAAAAGACCTTGAGGTAGGCTCCTCAGAGAGCCTACGGAGCAACCCCTAGAGCAGTCACCAGCAAGATGACTGTTGGGGCAATATTATTGTAAATAGTACAAAAAACACAAAAAAAATCAGAAAAAAACAAAAAAAAACAAAAAATATTAGAACTACTACAATGGAGGGAGAAGAATAGGCTAGCACCACAACAGAGCAGAAAAGCACAGGATCGGAGTTTACACAGTGCAACTACAGGAATACCAGAGTCAGCGTGACCCTCCTCAAGTGTAAATAGGGGTAGGAGTCGAAGCAGATCCTCTCCTTTGATGTCACTGACTTAGCATTCCAAGAGGAGGTATTGTTAGAACTGAGAGCATACGAGGAGGAGGATGACACCAGTGTCGATGATTCAGAAGATGTGTCGGAATTCCACCCTCATGATGACGACCCGGAAGGTCCGAATTAGCACGTCGAGGAGGACATGGAGATGGTGAATATCGGTGCGCTGGGTGATGTTAAGGAGGTCCACATTAGTGCCAGATTGTCACCATAGGCAAGGGCAGATTTTATCACATTTCTGAAGGAGTACAGTGATGTTTTTGCCTGGAGTTATGATGATATGGTCGGACTGGATGTCGAAGTAGTAGTGCACACTCTACCGTTGAAGCCGGATGCCCAGCCAGTCAAGCAGAAACTCAAAAGATGGTGCCTACAGTGGCTTCTCAAATTAAAAGAGAAAATCATGAAGCAACACCAAGTCAAATTTGTAAAAGTCGTCCTTTATCCAGAATGGTTGGCCAAGGTAGTTCCAATGTTGAAAAAGGACGGACGGGTTTGCATGTGCATTGAGCACAGAGACCTCAACAAAGTGAGCCCGAAAGATGATTTCACACTACCTCACATCGATGTACTAGTGGATAACACCGTGGGGCACAAAATATTATCATTTATGGACGACTTCACAGGCTACAATCGATCAGAATGGCAAAAGAAGATATGGAGAAGACATCGTTCATCAACCCTTGGGGGGTCTTTTGCTACAAGGTGATATCGTTCGGACTCAAGAACGCTGGTGCTACGTACCAGAGGGAAATGATAACAATTTTTCATGACCACATGCACAAGGACATCAAGGTGTGCGTGGACGATATGATTGCCAAATCCAAAGAGTTCGACGACCATCTCGCCTACTTGAGAAAGTTGTTTGTTGCCAACGAAAGTTTAAACTCCGATTGAATCCCAACAAATGTGTGTTTGGTGTGACATCAAGAAAAATCTTGGGATATATAGTCAACCAAAGGAGGATTGAGGTCGACCCTAATAAAGCCAGAGCCATCATCGAAATTCCTCCTCCGACCATAGAGAGGGAGGTTTGAGGTTTGCTGGGGCGCCTACAGTACATCAGCCACTTCATCGCCTAGCTCACTCCCATATGTGAGCCAATCTTCAAGCTCTTGAGGAAAAATGCTCAGATCACTAGGAGTGTGGAGTACCATGTCACCTTCGATGAGATCAAACAGTTGTTAGCCAGGCCGCCAATCCTAGTCCCCTCAACACCGGGACAGCCTCTCCTTCTCTATTTGTCAGTTACATAGCACTCCATGGGTGCCGTATTGGGTTAGCACGACGAGACAGGCCTTAAATAAAGGGCGGTGTACTATCTAAGCAAGAAGTTCAATGATTGTGAAGCCAAGTATACCACCATTGAAAAGGTTTGCTTATCCTTAGTCTGGGCCACCCAACACTTGCAACACTACATGATGGCGTATCCAGTTTTACTGTTGTGCCGGCATGATCTGATGAAGTACTTGTTCCAGAAGTTGGCGCTAGTGGGCAGATGCATCAAGTGGCAGGTTTTGCTATCCCAATATGACATCACCTTCATGACGCAAAAATCAGTGAAGGGACAAGCCTTAGTAGATCACCTGGCTGACTTGCCTTTGTCGGATTATTAGCCCTTGCAAACCTAGTTTCCCGATGAAGACATATTATTCGCTATGGATGATTCAGGACTCGAGGAGTCGAAAGACTAGAAGTAGTGGCTCCTCTACTTTGACAGGGCAGTAAACAAGAAAGGCTAGGGTATCGGGGTAGTACTGGCAATGCCCTAACGACAGCTCATCCTGTTTTCCAAGAAACTGTCCTTCCGGTGCACCAATGACGAGGCAAAATATGAAGCATGCATCCTTGGCCTGCAAGTTGCATTAGAGCATGGCATACGGAAGCTGCAAGTCCATGGCGATGATAGTACTTTTTCATGACCTCATGCACCAAGACATCGAGGTGTATGTGGACAATATGATTGCCAAATCCAAAGAGTCCAACGACTATCTCGCCTGCCTAAGAAAGTTGTTTGACCGCCTGCGGAAGTTTAAGCTCCGGCTGAATCTCGGCAATTGTGTGTTTGGCGTGACATCAGGAAAGCTCTTGGGATATATAGTCAGCTAAAGGGGGACTGAGGTCGACCCTAATAAAGCCAGAGCCATCATCGAAATGCCTCCTCTGGCCACAGAGAAGGAGGTCCGAGGTTTGCTGGGGTGCCTACAGTACATCAGCTGCTTCATCGCCCAGATCACTCCCATCTGTGAGCCAATCTTCAAGCTCCTGAGGAAAAAATGCTTAGATCACCTAGAGTGTGGAGTGCCAAGTTTCTTTTGATAAGATCAAACAGTTGCCAGCCAGGCTGCCATTCCTAGTCCCCCTAACACTAGGACGGCCACTCCTCTATTTGTCAGTTACATAGCACTCCATGGGTGCTGTATTGGATCAGCACGATGAGACAAGCCATAAAGAAAGGGTGGTGTACTATCTGAGCAAGAAGTTCAATGATTGTGAAGTCAGGTGTACCACCATCGAAAAAGTTTGCTTATCCTTAGTCTGGGCCATCCAACGCTTGCAACACTACATGATGGCGTATCCAGTTTTACTGTTGTGTTGGCATGATCTGATGAAGTACATGTTCCAAAAGCTTGCGCTGGTGGGCAGATGCGTCAAGTGGCAGGTTTTATTATCCCAATATGACATCACCTTCGTGACGCAAAAATTAGTGAAGGGACAGGCCATAGCAGATCACCTGGCTGACTTGCCTTTGCCGCAATATCAGTCCTTGCAGACCTAGTTTCTCAACGAAGACTTATTATTCACCATGGATGATTCAGGACTCGAGGAGTCAGAAGACCAGAAGTGGTGGCGCCTCTACTTTGACGGGGCAGTAAACAATAAAAGCCAGGGTATCGAGGAAGTACTAGCAACGCCCCACGGACAGCTCATCCTGTTTTCCAAGAAACTGTCGTTCCGGTGAACCAATAACGAGGCAGAATATGAAGCATGCATCCTTGGCCTGCAAGTTGCATTAGAGCACGGCATACGGAAGCTGCAAGTCCACGGCGACGCTTTGCTGATCATATCCCAGGTGAACGGGAGTTGGAAGACAAAAGACCCGAAGCTGGAGCCATGTCACTCATATCTCCTGAAGCTCATGGAAGAATTCGTGGACATTTCCTTCTCCTTCATGAACAGAGCCAGGAACACATATGCAAATGCATTAGCAACTCTAGTGTCGTGGTTGTGCATACCAGACGATCACGTGGTGGACGTATCGGTGACCCGAGTAGACTACCCTGTGTACTGCATGAGCATCGAAGAAGCCGATCCACTCGAAGAGCTTCCCTGGTACCACGACATCAAGGTTTTCTTCCAAACTGGGAACCTCCTGCTTGACACCCCAGCCACTGACAGGAGGACCATGCAGCGGCTTGCGTCAAAGTATGTGCTTGGGGGTGGCTGTTTGTACAGAAGATCCTACAACCAAATGTTATTGAGGTGTGTAAACCAAAAGGAGGCTGGTACCCTGATGCTACAGATCCATGCCAAAGTGTGCGGGCCACACATGAATGGGATCTCGTTCACCTAAAAGATCATGCTAGGCTACTACTGGTCGACCATGCAAGCAGACTACTATCGATTCATTCGAAGGTGCCACAATTACCAGGTCCACGGGAACCTGATCCATGCTCCCCCTCATCAATTTCATGATATGTCAACACCTTAGCCCTTCTCAACGTGGGGAATTGATGTCATTGGAGCCATCCACCCTGCAACCTCCAATAGGCACCGCTTCATCTTAGTAGCAATCGACTACTTTACGAAATGGGTAGAAGTGGCCTCCTACAAGGCAGTCACCGTCGTGGCTATAGAGAAGCTTATCCGAAACAACATTATAGCCCAGTACAGGGTTCCTCATGCCCCCATCTTCGACAATGGAAAGAACTTCATAGCCAAGAGGGTGGAGAATTTCTTGCTGATCCTCCACATCAAGCATCACAAATCCTCCCTGTACCGGCCGCAGATGAACGGTGCTGTGGAGTCCGCCAACAAGAACCTCACAAAGATCTTGAAGATGATGGCAGAGACTCATCGAGATTGGCATGACCAGCTCCCCTACGCATCGTGGGCCTATAGGACATCCATCCAGACTTCTACAGGGGCAACCCCATACTTGTTGGTCTACGGCATGGAGGTAGTTCTCCCCATTGAAGTAGAGATTCCATCACTTAGAATCCTAAGGGAAGTAGAGCTAAAGGAGGCGGAATGGGTCGAAGCTCGGTGCATACAACTAAACCTAATTGACGAGTGCAGATTGCAGGCCCAGCACCATGCTCAATGCTATCAGAGATGCATGGCCAGGTCCTATCAAAAGAAGGTTCGACCCAGAAGCCTAGCGCTAGGATATTTGGTGCTATGAGCAATTCGTGTGCCCGATGCCCGTGGAAAGTTCCGATCCAATTGATGGAGTCCCTTCATCGTCAAGTAGGTTTTCTCAGGAGGAGTTGTAATCCTAGAGAACATTGACTGCATTGAGCAGTCTAAGCCGGTCAATACATGCTACCTAAAGAAATACTACCAGTGACTGGTCCTGATGTGGTGGGCGAAGTCCTCTCCCCTGTATCCGAGCACCCTACATCATGGCATTCTACATTTGTAGTCCACATCCTAACATTTATTCATTTTGTTTCATCTTATTCACACTAACATTTTGTAACATACACCCCTGCATCCATACAGCATGTACACTCGGCATCCATATTTTATTTCCTGTATAAGCACGCATACGCAAACACCATCTGCATTTCGGCCCGATGATGAAATCGGAAAAGCTTAGCCTACTCGGGAAAAGGTTCTCACCTCCCGAAGAGTTCTATCCGGATCGTCTAGCAAGTGAGGAAGCCACCTCCCATCGATAGCAAGACGAAGCTTTCAAACTCTCTAAGGACCCACACATCCAAGAGGGAGATAAAATGTTAGGGTGTGAGCAAGAGTGAGCGAGAAAAATAACAACGTTTAGAGGACACAGAAGAAATGAGAAGATAGAAGTCGAAGACAGAAGTCAGCCCTAAAGAGAGGTGTGTGGGCCAACTCTACCCCTACTATACCCTATGGAGGAGTCGGAGCCTACGCCTGAACCACCCACGTCATTGAAGGACTAGCCCCCCTACTTAGTAAAAGCCTCCCACCTTGGCGACCATTACCCCTGGCAGGAGTACAGTGAACCCACACACCTATGAGGGAGCAAAATAAAAATTGATAATATAAAAGAGCAGGTGTGGGACCTAGAGAGTTTGGTGTGGAGTCCTAGCCTCGTCACCATTTAAATGCTTACCACCTAGTTATCCACCATTTCAGTATCCACTGTCCTGGCACAACCATCCCACCACCCAGAGTGCCACTCGCCAGCTAGGGATCCTGATAGAATCCTTCGGGCAACAAGATCCCCCATTTCCGTTATGATAGGCACCAAGGCTTTCCTAATGCAGAGGGCCCAACATAGCTAAGTAAGCACAATCCATGCATCTGCATATGCATTACTTCCCCCATCGCCGTTATAACGGGACAGGACTTTGCCTAGTGGCCAGCCAGGGGCATGTCAGCTACCCACTTGGTCAACGTCGGCGGCCCACCTCCAGTACCAGGGGCATATTAGCCGCCCACATGGTTGACCTCAGCAAAGCATCAGTACTAGGGGCATGTCAGCTACCCACATGGTTGACCTCAGTCGAGCATCAGTACCAGGGGCATGTCAACTACCCACATGGTTCACCTCTAGGCAGGGGCATGTCAGTTGCCCACTTGGTTGACTTCAGTAGAGCACCCATAGCCAGGGGCATTTCCGCTGTGTTTTGGCAAATGGATGTTTTACCAAGTGTTTTAGGCCAAGAGTTCAGTGCAAGTTGGCAGCTCCACACTGAAGGTTAGTAGAAGGAATGGATAGAGGCAGATCATCGAGCCCAGAAGTGCTCCAGTTTGAGACTTCGGATGCCAGGGAACTGTAGCAATTTTCCCATGTCTGAGAGCCGCATGGTAGCTGTGCACAACGCATGTGCGTTTCTACCAGGGGGCACTAGTGGCCAACTAGCAGCAGAAGTACCTCCCGCATACCCGGCTTAGAGGCTAGACCTGGCAAGTCACAATAATGTATCCAATCTACGTCCTCAAAAGGAAAGGTGTTTAGGTCCGTCCCAATGATATGGTGGAGCCCTTCAAAGAAGTTGGTCACAGAGGGAATTAAAAAGGGCACATAGTGAAAGAGCATATATTCTTCATTCAGATTCAAGTTCAAGGGTACAATCATTGTAAGAAGTCACAAAAAGACACTACGTATGCTCAGATCAGTTATTCCCTACAGTCCTAGGCCTCTTCGAGCTGCTGGCATTTTGAAACAGAGGAGTGCCAAGGGCTACTTCACTAATTGGCCAGTCTACCTGTGTATGTGCCTTATATGCCTCGGAATAGCCCGTGCCTCTCACCAAAGTCAGATCACCAAGGCTAACGCTGGTTCGTAGCAGACGAGCCAGTTCGACGGTCATGGCAGTAGAATTCTGAGGATATAGTCAAAAGATGGCAAGCATGGGAGATTGTTCAAAGGCGTCCTGGCAGAAACTAAACTGACGTAGGACACGAGTAGGGTGATACTCCACTCCTCCAATCAGGCCAGGAAGAACAACCACCCTCATGTCGGTATCATTGAAGAGCACGGTGAAAGGCTTCGCGATTGATGGGACAATCTGCCAGATAATCAGACTTCTAGACAGTCCCTCTAGCTTCTTATAGAACTCCCGTAATCCCAACCACACCTGTCCAAGCATTGAGTCAGCACACAAATGTGCTAATCTCAGCAAAATTCAAAGTTACCTGCACTAATGCTCCACAACCGTAGAAGTGGTGATACCAGTGATGAGCACGGTCCATGCCCTGATAGGTCTTTGCCAGAATCACAGGAGCCAAATCAATTGGTTTGCTCACCACTACCAAAGTGATCTCAGCTACCTCAATCACAACGGTCATCCAGCCATGACTGAATATGAGCTCCCCAAGGAAACGAATGATGAAGCCACGTAGCCATAGATCGTTGCCCAGTACAGAGCGCTTCAGAATCACTTCATCAAAGTAGTCCAAGCGTAGCATGGGTTCCGAGCCATCTGCATAGATTAAACGCCTCCAGCATTCTACAGTATTTAAACTAGTTAGCTGGGAAAGGACAGATGCATACCCGTCCCGACGTATGAAGACTAGAGGCCCCAGCAGTCTTGACAGGCCACAAATTCACCTGGTTTCCTCCAGAGTGACG
The DNA here is from genome assembly GCA_024699735.1 of Posidonia australis. Taxonomy (NCBI): domain Eukaryota; kingdom Viridiplantae; phylum Streptophyta; class Magnoliopsida; order Alismatales; family Posidoniaceae; genus Posidonia; species Posidonia australis. Next base: position 17,230 of record JAMKQA010031912.1, read on the forward strand.
GTCAGTTCCTCACGACGAAATCGGAATACGTGGAGGGCTGGTTTCCAGAATCTGGCCACAGTGCATAGGAGATATCGGTTCACGTCGACATCCCCGATCTTCAACAGTTGTCCAGAGATCCCCCAGTACCGTAGCTTCTCTCGGTCACTGTCAGAAAGCATGTTGATCTAGCACATCCAAGCAGTGGGGCGGAGTGACCATCGTCGGGAAACCCTAGAAAGTCCACAAAAGCACCATATCAAGATCCTGTGGCTTACAACCATCCCACCATACCATGGATGCCTCACCTTGTTGCCCAAAAGAAAAGCACCAGCAGCGGAAATGAACGGAAGTCCAGTGGAGCAGTGTTGGAGCCGTCGGTGGAAGAGGAACGACGGAGGAGGTGTCGGTCGGAGGAAGAAGGGAGCAAGCCATAGAGGAAGTCTGGACCAGAGGGAGTGAGGCAGATGTTTGCCTCCCATTCAACAAATGCCTCCATTTTAAAGGAGGAAGAGAGGTCGTGAATAGTTGCAGATCGGCAAGTCGTGACTATGTTGGAAGTCACGCACGTCGTGGTGGCACGTATGACATGCACGTGTTGGACAGGGATGCTAACCCTATAACAGAGGCGCTGAGAGAAAGCGTGTGCCACCTGCACATGCTCATCAGGGATTTCCGGTAGCTACACCTTCATCTGAGAGGCGCTGAGGAGAAGCTTGTGCCACCTGCACGTGCTCATCACGGATTTCCAATAGCTACACCTTCATTTGAGCTACACTGACACGCGCGTATGGCACAGGACTCCTCAACCAAACCACTGCTGTTCTAGAGCTCGCCTAACTAGCTCAAAGAAACTAAAGCTCGGTTACAAGCACAGACAAACACATTCAAGGGACACAACAAAGGCAAGCAATTCAGAAGACACTCATCTAGAAAACAGGCTAATTAAGAAATAGTTCAAGCTTACAGAACCAAAGTTTACAGTTAATGATGTTAAGTTACAACACTTGTAGAGATGTAAAATGAGTAAACTAATCTCAAGCCTCATCGTCTGGTTCCCGCCCCTGGGAGGCACGAGCGGTGTGGTGCTCGCCCTTGCGCCTAAGCCGACGGGTAGTCGCAGCTAAAGCTACACGGGCACGGGAAGGGGAAAAAGTAGAAGCACCCATCAACTCCCTAACTGCAGAAGTATCCTCCTCTAAGTCGAGGTTGGCCTCGTCACCGCTACTCCTGAGGATGATGTTTTCCAGTTGGTACCCTTGAAATAAGAGGGTCGGTCCCGAGTGTGCACAGGAAAGAATAATAGACACAGAACCAGGAAAATACTTACCTCCCCATGAGCTTCTCGTCAGGCCTATTACAGATGAAGATAATGTGGTCATCATGATCAGGCCTGTACAATCAGGAATTGTAAAACAAAAGAGGTAGAATACAATACCTTGGCTCATTGCATCCGAGCATAGAAATCACTCAACCTGCCCTCGAATCACTGCAACAGAAGCAAACAATTGTGTCTGAACAGCTAGAATCATGGAGTCAGGTTATGCCACAAGTAGAAAGTAAAATTTACCTCAACCCAATTCTCCGAGAACCACATATCCCATTGTTGTTCCCAAGGGTCCTACTCGAAGAGATATGGCTTGCAGGCGTGTCCATACCACTCTTGGTACTTGTCATAGTTGGCAGGACGAAGGGTGTACTGGCTTCAGTTGACCATGATCTCCACTGCGATAGAGCAAGCTTGTACGCTGGTAGTGGCTTGGGGCACCATCTTGGTAGGAGGCGGGAGCAGGATGCCGAACTCCGGGGTGAACTGATGACGAACCCGGCCAGGTAGGTAGAAGGTGGACTTCTTGAAGCAAAAAAATTTCATCTGCTTCTAGTGGTAAGTCCAGGTGGAGTTCAGAGGGTCCCAGTCTAGCCTAGCGTACCGCACAAACGGCCTCAGCTCAACCTGTACATGCCAAAACAGAGCACAAGTCAGTCTAGTGACTCAGCAAAAACAGAGAAAGTAGTAAGCAGGTGTGATGTTTACAGACTCACGTCAAGTACCGACAGTAAGTCCAGTAGGTAGTGGTAAGACTCATAACCGTATACCCCCACTACGGTATGGTGGTCTGGCTCACACCACTTCCGTGGAAGCAGGAGAAGTCTGGGACGAAGGTGGAAGAAGTAATGCCCCCGTATGCAATGCTCCATCCACCAGTACTGTGAATACAGAAAAGCAAGTCAGAACTTAATCATATTGCTTGAACTGAAGATGATAATACAGAAGCTTATCGTCAATAGTGGGTAGAGCTCCACATGGGACCACTGGTTGCTCTTTACAACATTGTCTAGGCCACAGAACATGTAGGTATAACTAGCGCCACCTCAGTCATACCGATCCAAGTGATCCAAGTCGGCGAGATATATCAGCCAATCTGCCGAGACACAAATCTAGAAGTGTCACAGAAGATCAGGGCCATCAACTCCATCAGAAAGTGGCAAAGAACGAACTCTGCCTCCCTTGATCCCGATGTCGGATCCGGCCAAAAAACATTCCACTCCCTGATCCAGCTATAACGGAGATAATGTGCTGACCGGGTCAGTGGTAGACACTCATGGCCCAAAAGCTCTGTAACCTTGGCGAACCCCAAGGTGGCCTTGCTGACTATGGACTCCTTTCCAAAGCTGAAGCCCGTCAATAGCGCCCAGTGCTCCAGTAGGATCGTCATCTCACTGAAATAGAGGTGGAAGGTGTGGGTCTCATGTCGCCATCGCTCCGCGAGTGCCCGAAAAAACTCGTAATGTCCATGGACTGCTCGGAAGCGCAGGAGACTCCCAAATGGGGTGCGGTGCAGTATAAACACCTTCAGGAAGCCTGGAAGACACTCAAAGTGCTCCAACATCGGTGTCCAGAGACATCACATCACCCGCCCGGTATTGTCGGCCTGAGGAGCACAGAATAGTAAGGTCAAAAATCAGTTACACCATGAAAATTTGTGCAGAAAAGGGAAAGGGTACCTCAAAATCTTCACAGTTGTAGATGTAGTTTTCATCCAACAACCGACCCTTGAAATTGCTGGATTCCTGCCAAAAGAAATTCAGTTCAGCAAATCTAAAGCATGCGTAAGGAAAACACCAGAGCAGGTGGAGTCTTGATTTCTTACATCCTCGGGGATGTTAGGCATAGCCTCCTTTGATGCCCAGGAACTAGAAGCAGCCCCAGATCATAAAGTAGATCCATGACCCCGAGCTTGTGAACCAGAAGTAGCCTCAGATCATGAGCTCGACCCATGTCCCTGGGCTCGCAAACTAGAGGCAATCCCGCTCGCCTAGGTCACCTTAAACTCGGACTCTGAGTCAAACTGTAAATGCAAGGTCATGTTTAAATGAGCATGTTATCAAAACAAAATGTGGTAGGCCGTCATGCCCAAAAAAAAAAGAGGGGGGGGGGGGGGGGGGGGGG
>JAMKQA010031913.1:0-13590 GCA_024699735.1 Posidonia australis
ATGCATCATGCATCAATTCATACCTGTGGTCTTTAAACCCACACAAACTCTCATGGTCTTGCACCATGCATTCCACCCCTCACTGGGTCCACATTCATTTACATGAGCCATAATTTCTATCTTTTCATAGAAAACATCATTAAAATTAGCATATTAGCATGCCTCACGTTTCATGTAATTTCCATGCATTTTATACATTTTTCATGCATTTATCCATGCTCATAAACATTATTCAAGCATTTCTCATTATCTTTCTGGGTCTAGGATCGGCATACCAATTTTGGCTTCGGTATACCGAAATCTCCTAATTCGGTATACCAGACCATTTCAGCATACCGTTTTCAGGATATATTAAAATCTTCCCACCAGAACGGTCGACCAATTTCCACGGTCGTCCGAACCTACCAAGCGGAACCACCTCCGAAGGCATTTCGGTATGCCATATCCAATTTGGCATACCGTTTTCTGCGATTGCAGAAAACGATCCAAGCCTCCACCACCCTTTTCTCCCCAAAGTGGGAGTAAGGATCGGACCCATCAAACATGCCACTAAAAATCTCAATAAAACACGGGGTGTAGACCTCCAAGTCTACTTCAAAACCCCCCAAACAAATCACAAATCCATTAAGCATGCTGTTCAAACGAAAATCAACAAGGCATGAAGCTCAAATACTAACATTGTAGCATGCCTCCTAAATCATCCACGAAAACTGCACAAAAGCCCATAAATCAGCATGATATCAACATAAACATGCTAAGCATCACATTCTCATCATTTCTACATATTTAGCATAATTTTTCATGCATTATCTCAGATTTTGCCCTAATTTGGCATACTCTGTAAGCGAAGAAGGAGAGGAGATGGGAATGCGTACCAGGCTCCGGTGAGCTCCCCACGTGCCCGACGCGCTCCGGCGAGGCTTGGTGCAAGCTCTCCTCAGCTCACACGACCTCCACTGGCTGCGACCTTCCTCAACCTCCTCACTCCCTCTCGCCCTCCTACTGGTTCTCCCCAGCTTGCAGCTCGTGGCTTCTAATCACAGCCACCGCACCACTTCCTCTTAAAGCTCTCCAGCACGCCTGCCATCCCGGAATCCCGCTGGCGCTCACCAGCTACACCCGCTCTGGACGAAGGGGACGGGACGAGCGGCTATCTCCCTCGCTAGGTCTCACGGGATCGAGGAAGAGGACGCGGCAGGTCACGGGCTGCCGTTGGCTCCCCTTTGACTGGGTCCAAGCCCATGTGGCACACATGGGTCCCAAGGCACAAACTGGCCCACAAGCCAAAAACACACCACAAAGGAGAAACCAAGGGCACAAACACAGGGAAGAACCACCACCAACCAACTCAAACTGAATTAACCATTAATAAACCATATACAAAAATTACAAGAAATCCATGGTTTATATAAAATGGAAAATTCCAGGCATAGATGTTACACTTTTAATCTCAATTGTTGTTTTCGATCTAGCCCAACTGCTCACAGCCTCCACTTTAGTTGGATCCACCTTGATGCCTTCTCCTAAAATGATGTGACCAAGGAAGGACACCTCCTGCATCCAAAACTCGCACTTGGAGAACTTAGCATAAAGCCGATGCTGCCTCAAGTCTCTGGTATGATCCTCAAATGCCTTCAGTGGGTCTGCACATCTGGGGAATACACCAGAATGTCATCCACGAAGATGACCACAAACTGATCCAAATAGGACCTGAACACCCAATTCATCAGGTCCATGAAAGCAACAAGAGCATTCGTCAACTCGAATGGCATAACGGGTGCTAAAGGCAGTCTTCTACACATCTGACTCACTGATCCTCAACTGATAGTGTCTAGATCTCAAATCTATCTTGGAGAACACCGATGCTCCCTACAACTGGTCAAACAAATCATCAATCATGGGTAGTAGATACTTGTTCTTTACAGTGATCTGGTTCAACATCCGGTAGTCTATACAGAGCCGAAGTGAACCATCCTTCTTCTTAACAAACAGAACCGATTCTCCCTAAGGTTAAACATTGAGACGAATGAATCCCTTATCCACCAATTCCTGCTGTTGATTCTGGAGTTCCCCTAATTCCACGAGTGCTATCCTGTATGGAGCCTTGGAAATAGGACCTGATCCTAGCACCAAATCAATCACAAATTCCACTTTCTTGTGCGATGGCATACCAGGCAATTCCTTTGGAAAAACATCAGGATATTCCTGTACCACCGGTAAATCCTGAATCTCAATCACAGGCGAAGTAGAAACTATCACACAGGCCAAATAGCCCACACTGTCTCTTGCCATATGATGATGGGGCTTGATAGCAGAAATTACTTTTCTAGGCTCACCCGGTCTAGTGCCTTGTACCACAAACCAGCCGTGGCTTGGACACTCTTCCAGAACTCTTCTCTTGGCACAATCTATCATGGATGATTGCTGTGCCAACAAGTCCATTCCCAATATAACATCATAAATCTGCATGTCAATTAGAATCAAACTGGCCTGAAAATTCCTCTCCCCTAGTTGTATCTCAACTGGTCTCAAATACCTCCATGCTAGACTGTGTTTTCCCAATGGAGTAACTACATCCAGGTGGAAGGCCAATTTGGCTGGCCTGGTCCTGATCATAGAAGCAAATGACTCCTAGAGTCGAACAAGACTCGAGCCATCCAATCAGCCACAAGAAAAGATCCTATCATCAACACACCATAACCATAATCATAATAAAAGATAGTGTTAATCATAGGTAGGATTCATTATTGCAAGACAGGATTCAACTCCTATGGCCAAACTAATCCTCACCTTCTACCACATCTCCTGATGGACCAGCATCTAGGGTAGCAATGGAGAACACTCACCCCTTGGTAGGCTAACGTGGTGCATCTTCTATTGGCTTCGGTTGACTGGGACAGTTCTTTTGATAGTGCTCGGACTTCCCACAGTTGTAGCATACCACATTGTCTAGGCTCCTCTACTTGTGGCAACACTATGTCGCTATATGCCCCTTCATGCCACAGACGTGGCACAGTCCCACCTTCGAGACACTGCTGGATCCTGCATGGCTAAAGCCCACACTCTCTTCTCTACTAGATGTAGGCCACTCCTTTTGATTCTTCCTAGAGCTACTAGAACTCCCAAAACTTAGCGCTCTAGTCATTGATAGTCAAGAAATGGAGGGTCGGGAGATGGAAGGTCAAGAGACAGACTTCCTTCCTTTGTCCTTTTTAGGATACTCTTCTTAGTTGCCTACGATCATCCTTATAGCTGCTTGCAAGCTCAACAACATCTACTAAAGTCTGGCATCTGAAGCTAATAACTCTAGATCTCAGCACAAAATTGAGTCGCTTCACGAATTTCTTGGCTCTATTCTTCTTGGAAACTACAGCCTGAGAGAACTGTTCTAGCCGAAGGAAGGATGACTCATACTCAGCCACAGTTTGGCTCCCTTGCATCAGGTTTCAGAATTCTCTGTCCAACTTATCCCTCTCATGCTCAGGGAAAAATCTCTCATAGAATGCCTCTCGGAACTCCTCCCAAGAGATCATTAGCAGGTCCGCATTAGGAAATTTGGTGCGATGCACGACCCTCCACTACTGATCCACAGCACCCTTGAGCTGAAACACTGCGATCCAGACCCACTTCTCTGCTAGACACATGATCCCCTCTAAGATCTTCTTCACCTCCAAGAACCAAGCCTCACACTCCACTAGTGTGCCGCATTGTGACCATGTCGGTGGAGCCCTGCATGGCTCTCCTTTACTGGGTGCATGGAAGCACACGAGGAGTCCCGATACGGTCATGGCGAAGATGGTGAATCCTGAGAAGAAGACTAGACTCGAAACACCAAGGGAAGATAAGAAAGGATAAGGAAAGGAGTCGCCACCTAGTCTTTTATTGGAAAGACGAGGAAAACCAAACACACAAGAAAACCAAGGAGCAAACAAGATGCAGAAAACATGTGTGCTCCGTGCCTAATGGATATAATGCACAAATGAATGTGGGCCAGAGAAAGGGTAAGGATTCTAGTTACGCATGGGGAAGGGGTTAGGCACCTTCATGCGCCTGAGAAACTCGGTCTTTCTAGGTTTCTTACTTGCCAATGGTCTAATGGGTGTGTGTTTGCCTATTCTGAATGCTCATGCTAAAGATGACTAGAACACATGCCAAATCAATCAGAAGAAATGAAATAAAGGGAAAAAGTTAATCCGAGGGATAAATGTAGGCATTGAGAATGTTGCTTTACTGTACACCTTTGGGCGATGAGGAAAATCGTGAAAATCGAGAAATTCGCGGAAAGCGTCTTGCAAATCAGCGGAAATTTGGATAAATCCGAGAAAGTCAATTGGGGAAAATAATCCTCATTCGGAACAATGTCGGCTTTGTTAAGCCTTTTAATGTATGCGCTTGGGCGATGGAAAGCCAAATCAAATCAAATATACAAAAATCAGCCGAAATCCGAGAAATGACGAGAAATTCAAGCTTGAAATGAGTTAGAAATGAGTGCACTATGTAAAGAACTAAATGCGAGAAAAACTTGCATGAAAAGATGCGACAAAATATGGAAAATGCATGTGTGTGTGAAAATGAAAATTCTAGGGGCCTAAGTGCAAAAAACTCAAACTCTGAATGGAAACTGAATTTCTGAAGCTAAATCATCAATAATACATAGAAAAATACATTTCATGTAGTTTTGAAGAAATCTGGGGTCAAATGTGCAGATCTATGTATTTCTAGTCAAATTGAAGGTTCCTAGGGGTTAAAATGCAATTATGCCATCAAAACATGTATTTAAAGCAATTCTGTGGTAATTCATGATAAAATATGCAAGAAAAAGTGTCTAGGATGAAATCAGAAAGTTGTAGGGACAATTCAGTAATTTTATGCTAGAAAACATGCATTCTGTGTAAAATCAATAAAGTTTAGGGGTTAAAATGCAATTTAAACCACATCTGTGCAGATATTTGAATTCTTAGGTTTTACCTTGCAATTTTAACAAAGAAATATGCATTCAGATGAATTTTAATGAAGACCAGTGGTTTTTACGCAATTTGAACAACGAAATATGCATTCAGAATGATTTTCATGAAACTTAAGGGTTTTTTTCTAATTTTTAAGCCAGGAAAACATTAATAAGGAAGCTCAAGGGACACATTGCAATATTTTCAGTTAAAATTTTATTTGAACGATTTAAGAAAAAATGAGCAGGGACCTAAAAGTAAGAGGAAGGACCTACTTGTAAGAACAGAAGGACCTAAATGTAACAAAACAAAAGTTACAGAAATTAATTCAAAGAAAACTCATCTTTATTTTTTTTTAAAAAGAAAAGAAACGACGGCCGCCGGCGACGGACCTTCACCATCGACGACCGCCGGAGGGACACACAGAGGCTATCCCATGGCCTGATCTAGGATCAGACCCCACGGGAAGCAAGAAGAGAAGGAGGGGAAGAGATCGAACAGTTTGGATCGAAGGCTCGACGGTCAGAGGAGGCTACCTACCTCCCTTGTCGTCGTGGCACTCTAGTGACAACACCGAAGAAGAAAGGGCCTACTGGAGGACAGCGGCGGGCGCCTATGAGTTCCTGGAGGCTGTGGGACGTCGAGAGGAGCATTCCCTTTCCACCAGAGGGCGAAAATGGAGGAAGATCACGCAATGTGGGTTCTGCCGACCGTCGCTGTCGTCTCCTCCGGCAAGCGAGGTTGTGGGAGTGATCTAGGGCTTGTGGCTTGACTCTGAAGGCCCCAAAGTACTGGGGGCATTCCGTGGAACGATCTTGGAGGCTCGATGAGGCACGACAAGGCTAGAGGCACGCGTCCCTTCACTGGCATGAGACGTCTTCTCCAGCTCTGGTGAAACGACACGATTCCGGCGACCTTCTGGTGGAGACTTCCGCAGTGGCTGGAGTGGGGATTTGAGGGTTGCAAAAGCAAGAGAGAGGTCTAGGGAGGAGAACCTAAGCTTTTAGGACCAGGGACAAGCCCTGGACCAGCACCCCCACCTAGGCCACTGGAAAATGACTCTGAGGAGGCCTGGGGGTTGATTTCGAATAGTGGAGGCCTCTGGCCCTGTTGGAATCGAACAAGGAAGATAGAGGGAGTCCTGGGGAACTATAATTTAAGTGAATAGAAGTCTGAGAAGGGTGTACTTGGTTTGGCTATGTGCTCTGCCATCGTAGCTCGCCGGAAGTGGGTGAAGGCTCTGGTTCCATGCCTCCGCGAACCTCCTCTTTCTCACTCTCTTCTTCCCCTTCTCTCTCGTTCTCCTTTTTTTTCTTCACAATTCACACTGTTGCCCCTTTTATAGGTGAAGCTTTGGCAACACACTGTAACAACCCACAAACAAACCACGACAGGATCCTAAAAACCAGCCTAACCCGTAACAAACTAGAGATCCTCTTAACAAATTAGCACCAGTAACCACCTTTGTGTTGCCCACGCACCCTCCATCCTGCCTGCCCACGCGCCGATAGTGATCGACGGCCATCCGAGCTCGCGACAATGGATTCGACGACCTCTATTCGTGGGGGGCTCGAGCTTGGCTGCTGCTGGGCAATGTGGTGAGACGGCCTGAAAGAGATGAGAATGGAGAAATGATGGGCCGTGGCTGGATCATGGCTTCACCCTCTCTAGTCTTCCACACATTACGTAGACTGCATGTGTTGATGAGGCTATTGGGTGAGGAGTGGGTGCTGTTAAGGTTGATGACGGCTGGTTGTGGTGAGAAGGGCTGAAGGAGTGGCTATTGGGTTGGAAGAAGAAGAAGAAATGGGTTGAGGTGTTGTAGACTTTTATGGGCCTAAGTGGGCTTGCCTGGGCTTTGGTGGATATTAATGGGCTTTGGTGGACTTAATGGGCCCTCATGGGCTTTGGTGGATTTTAATGGGCTTTCATGGGCTTTAGTGGGCTTCATGGGCCTTGATGGGCTTTGGTGGGCTTAATGGGCCTTCATGGGCTTTACGTAAGTCCAATGCGGCTGCATGGTGCGTGTTTGGCGCACCAGATAGGTGCGCCAGAGAGGTGCGCCTAAGAGGTGCGCCTGATAGCTGTGCTTGTATGGCCCTGGATCACGGCTCAGACGATTTACTGTTGGGTGTGGCATTCTTTGGCTTTGGGACTAAACCATGGTTTGAGTTCATTTGTGATTAAAAGCCCAGCTATCACAATTCCATCCTGCAGACCTACAAAATTGGGGTGTCTACCGATGCCCCTCCCTGAGCGAGGCCGATGGATGAGTGGAACAGAGACTGATGCTCAGGGTTGACAAAGACACCCCGCCTAAAGCCATAAGAAAGAGTTAGCTACTGGAAACCAACCACTAGTCAGTGAATGCACCAGAGGTTCTATTGCCATAGCCGAAGCCAATCATTAGATAAACCAAAACTAATGACAAACACCGACAAGTAGACGACCAATCAACACCTAAATGACTTGACTGGTTATCACACTTGTTGGAAAAGCGTCAGACAAGACTCACGGTGCTTGCTGACCGAAAACTGATTGGTAACGGAAGTCATCTGGGTAGCTCGGGCAACCAGCCCAAAAGGGAACGAAGGAACAAACAGAGTAGGGAATCCAACGGGCACCACAAGGATTGCCCGGGTAGTTCGGGATACCAGTCCAAAGGAAGGAGGCAAACAGTTTTCTTCGATTCCGTCCATTAGGAGTGGAATTCAAAGGCAAAAGGAGGCACCAAGATTCGTCCGAATGGACCGAACCTAGGAAGGGAAGGTGGCACCAGGATTCGTCCGAAAAGACCAAACCATTGATGGGAACATTCAAAGGTGAAAGGGGTGGTGCTAGGATTCGTCTGAATAAAGCGAACCATGGATGGGAAAATTCAAAGGCGAAAGGGGTGGCACTAGGATTCGTCCGAATAGAGAGAACCATGGATGGGAAAATTCAAAGGCGAAAGAGGTGGCACCAGGATTCGTCCGAATAGAGCAAACCTTGGATGGGAAATTCAATGGCGAAAGGGGTGGCACCAGGATTCGTCCGAATAGAGCAAACATTGGATGGGAAAATTCAAAGGTGAAAGGAGTGGCACCAGGATTCGTCCGAATAGAGCGAACAACAGATGGGAAAATTCAAAGGCAAAAGGGGTGGCACCAAGATTCGTTTGAATAGAGCGAACCTTGGATGGGAACATTCAAAGGCGAAAGGGCTGGCACCAAGATTCCTCTAAATAGAGCGAACCAAGGATGGGAAAATTCAAAAGCAAAATGGGTGGCACCAGGATTTGTCCGAATAGAGCGAACCATGGAAGGGAAAATTCAAAGGCGAACCGGGTGGCACCAGGATTTGTGCGAATAGAGCGAACCTTGGATGGGAACATTCTAAGGCAAAAGGGGAGGCACTAGGATTCGTCCGAATAGAGCGAAACTTGGATGGGAAAATTCAAAGGAGAATGGGGTGGCACCCGGATTCGTCCAAATAGAGCAAACCATGGATTGGAAAATTCAAAGGCGAAAGGGGTGGCACCAAGATTCGTCTGAATAAAGCGAACCTAGGATGGGACAATTCAAAGGCGAAAGGGTTTGCACTAGGATTCGTCCGAATAAGCGAACCTTGGAAGGGAAATTTCAAACGTGAAGGGGAAAGCACCAGGATTCGTTCAAATAGAGCGAAGCATGGATGGGAACATTCAAAGGCGAAAGGGGTGGCACCAGGATTCGTCCGAATAGAGCGAACCTTTGATGGGAAAATTCAAAGTCGAAAGGGGTGGCACTAGGATTCGTCCGAATAGAGCGATCCTAGGATGGGAAAATTCTAAGGTGAAAGTGGTGGCACCAAGATTCGTGCAAATAGAGCGAACCTTGGAAGCGAACATTCAAAGGCGAAAGGGGTGGCTCCAGGATTCGTCCGAAGAGAGGGAAGCTTGGATGGGAAAATTGAATGTTGAAAGGGGTGGCACTAGGATTCGTCAGAATAGAGCGAACCTTGGATGGGTAAATTCACGGGGCAAAATGGGTAGCACAAGGATTTGTCTGAATAGAGCGAACCATGGATGGGAACATTCAAAGGCAAAAGGGGAGGCACCAGGATTCGTTCGAATAAAGCGAAACATGGATGGGAAAATTCAAAGGCAAATGGGGTGGCACCCAAATTTGTCCGAATAGAGCGAACCATGGATTGGAAAATTCAAAGGCGAAAGGGGTGGCACCAGGATTCGTCCGAATAAAGCAAACCTAGGATGGGACAAGTCAAAGGCGAAAGGGGTTGCACCAGGATTCGTCCGTATAAAGCGAACCTTGGAAGGGAAATTTCCATCGCGAAAGGGGAAGCACTAGGATTCATCCAAATAGAGCGAAGCTTGGATGGGAACATTCAAAGGCGAAAGGGGTGGCACTAGGATTCCTCCGAATAGAGCAAACCGTGGATGGGAACATTCAAAGGAGAAAGGGGAGGCACCAGGATTCGTCCGAATAAAGCAAACCCTCGGTGGGCAAATTCAAAGGCGAAAGGGGTGGCACCAGGATTCGTCTGAATAGAGCGAACCATGGATGGGAAAATTCAAAGGCGTAAGGGGTAGCACTAGGATTCGTCCGAATAGAGCGAACCTTGGATGGGAAAAATCAAAGGTGAAGGGGATGGCACCAGGATTCGTTGAAATAAAGCAAACCTTAGATGGGAAAATTCAAAGGCGAAAGTGGAGGCACCCGGATTCGTCCGAATAGAGCAAACCTTGGATGGGAAAATTCAAAGGGGAAGGGCTGGCACTAGGATTCGTTCGAATTTGGCGAACCTTGGACGGGAACATTCAAAGGCGAAAGGGAAGGCATCAGGATTTGTCCGAATTGAGAAAACCTTGGATGGGAAAATTCAAAGGCGAAAAGGGTGGCACCAGGATTTGTCTAAATTGAGCGAACCTTGGATGGGAAAATTCATAGTCGAAAGGGGTGGCACCAGGATTCGTCCAAATTGAGCGAACCTTGGATGGGAAAATTCCAAGGCGAATTTGGTGGCACCTTGATTTGTCCGAATTGAGCGAACCTTGGATGGGAAAATTGAATGGCGAAAGGGGTGGCACCGGAATTCGTCCGAATAGAGCGAACCTTGTGTGAGAAGTTCAAAGGAGAAAGGGGTGGCACTAGGATTTGTCCCAATAGAGCGAACCTTGGATGGCAAAATTCAACGTTGAAAGGCATGGCACCAGGATTCGTCAGAATGGAGCGAACCTTTGATGGGTAAATTCAAAGGCGAAAGGGGTGGCACAAGAATTCCTCCGAATAGAGCAAACCTCGGATGGGAAAATTCAAAGGCGAAGGGGGTGGCACCTGGATTCGTCCGAATAGAGCTAACCTTGGATGGGAAAAATCAAAGGCGAAATGGGTGACACCAGGATTCGTTAGAATAGAGTGAACCTTGGCTGGGAACATTCAATGGCGAAAGGGAAGGCCCCACGATATGTCTGAATAGAGTGAACCATAGATGGAAAAATTCAAAGGCGAAAGGGGTGGCACCAGGAATCGTCCGAATAGAGCCAACCTTGGATGGGAACATTGAAAGGCGAAAGAGGAGGCACTAGGATTATTCCGAATAGTGCAAACCTTGGATGGGAAATTTCAAAGGCGAAAGGGGTGGCACCAGGATTCGTTTGAATAGAGCAAACCTTGGAATGGAAAATTCATAGGCGTAAGGGGTGGCACCAGGATTCGTCCGAATAGAGTGAACCATGGGTGGGAAAATTCAAAGACGAAAGGGGTGGCACCGGGATTCGTCCGAATAGAGCAAACCTCAGATGGGAAAATTCAAAGGTAAAAGGGCTGGCACCAGGATTCATCCGAATAGAGCAAACCTTGGATGGGAAAATTCAAAGGCGAAACGGGTGGCACCAGGATTTGTCTGAATTGAGCGAACCTCGGATGGGAAAATTCATAGTCGAAAGGGGTGGCACCAGGATTCGTCCAAATTGAGCGAACCTTGGATGAGAAATTTCCAAGGCGAATGTGGTGGCACCAGGATTTGTCCGAATTGAGCAAACCTTGGATGGGAAAATTGAATGGTGAAGAGGGTGGCACTGGAATTCGTCCGAATAGAGCAAACCTTGGATGAGAAATTCAAAGGCGAAAGGGGTGGCACTAGGATTTGTCCCAATAGAGCGAACCATGGATGGCAAAATTCAAAGTTGAAAGGGGTGCACCAGGATTCGTCAGAATAGAGCGAACCTTGGATGGGTAAATTCAAAAGCGAAAGGGGTGGCACAAGAATTCTTCCGAATAGAGCGAACCTCGTATGGGAAAACTCAAAGGCGAAGGGGGTGGCACCTGGATTCGTCTGAATAGAGCTAACCTTGGATGGGAAAATTCAAAGGTGAAAGGGGTGGCACCAGGATTCGTCAGAATAGAGTGAACCTTGGCTGGGAACATTCAATGGCGAAAGGAAAGGCCCCACGATACGTCTGAATAGAGCGAACCATAGATGGAAAAATTCAAAGGCGAAAGGGGTGGCACCAGGAATCGTCCGAATAGAGCGAACCTTGGATGGGAACATTCAAAGGCGAAAGAAGAGGCACTCGGATTCTTCCGAATAGTGCAAACCTTGGATGGGAAAATTCAAAGGCGAAAGGGGTGGCACCAGGATTCGTCCGAATAGAGCAAACCTTGGAATGGAAAATTCATAGGCGTAAGGGGTGGCACCAGGATTCGTCCGAATAGAGCGAACCATGGATGAGAAAATTCAAAGACGAAAGGGGTGGCATCGGGATTCGTCTGAATAGAGCGAACCTCAGATGGGAAAATTCAAAGGCAAAAGCGGTGGCACCAGGATTCGTCCGAATAGAGCAAACCTTGGATGGGAAAATTCAATGGCGAAAGGGTTGGCACCAGGATTCATCCGAATAGAGGAAACCTTTGATGGGAAAATTCATAGGCGTAAGGGGTGGCACCAGGATTCGTCCGAATAGAGCGAACCTTTTATAGGAAAATTCAAAGGCGAATGGGGTGTCACCCAGATTCGTCCAAATAGAGTGAACCTTGGAAGGGAAAATTCAAAGGTGAATGGGGTGGCACCTGGATTTGTCCGAATGGAGTGAACCTTGGATGGTGGCACCAGGATTCTTCCAAATAAAGTGAACCATGGATGGGAAAACTCGTTGAAAGTGGTGGCACTAGGATTCGTCCGATTGGAGCGAACCATGGATGGGAAAATTCAAAGGCGAATGGGGTGGCACTAGGATTCATCCAAATTGAGCGAACCTTGGATAGGAAAATTCAAAGGCGAAATGGGTGGCACCTGGATTTGTCCGAATAAAGTGAAATATTGTTGGGAACATTGAAAGGCGAATGGGGTGGAACCAAGATTCGTCCAAATAGAATGAACCTTGGATGGGAAAATTCAAAGGCGAAAGGGGTGGCACAAGGATTCATCCGAATGAAGCATACCATGGATGGAAACATTCAAAGGCGAAAGGGGTGGCACAAGGATTCGTCTGAATAGTACGATCCTTGGATGGGAAAATTCAAAGGCAAAAGGGGTGGCATCGGGATTCGTCTGAATAGTGCTAACCTTGGATGGGAACATTCAAAGGCGAAAGGGGTGTGTAGACACCCTAATTTTCTGATTTTGCAGGATGAAGATGTGATGGCTGAGCTTGAACCTTAGTTGAGCCCACTTGGGCCCATAAGGCCCATTTAAGCCCATTTGGACCCATCAAACCTATTTAGGCCCGTTTAACTCTCTTTCAACTTGATTGGGCCCATTTGGTCCATTGGGCCCACCTAAACCGATTTGGGCCCATGGGGGCCAACAAGGCCCACATAGTCCTATGGAGGCCCATGAGGCCCACTTAGGCCCATTGAGCCCAATTGAGTCCACCATGGCCCCAAAGCCTACAATAGCTCAGCCCACATTTTCTTCTTTTCTCTCAAATCAACATTTCATTTTCTCCTCATTATTTCCCAAAGTTTTTCAACTAAGTTCTCCAAACTCCACAAAATTTTACCAAAGAACAAAATTCACCCACTGATTGAACCCATTCTCCACCAAACTTCACGAAATCAGCCTCTAAGCCACGGATCCAGCCTACTGCAGCATGAAGTCAGAGCTCCCTCAGTCGTCAGATGGCTCACCGGAGAAGCCAAGATCACCGTCCATCTCTGTCGGTGAGCAAGGGAGCAG
Source organism: Posidonia australis (assembly GCA_024699735.1). Lineage (NCBI taxonomy): Eukaryota > Viridiplantae > Streptophyta > Magnoliopsida > Alismatales > Posidoniaceae > Posidonia > Posidonia australis. The sequence goes on from JAMKQA010031913.1 coordinate 13,104, forward strand.
ACCGGAGCGCGTGGGGGATAGCCGTTCGCTGTCTATTGAGCTGGCATAACAGCGGTCGGAGGTGGTTATGCCCATTCCATTGTGTGTCGCGTGCCCTTCCAGAATCTTCTGTTGGGTTCCAACAGTCTATAAAACGAGGAGGAGAGCTCGCGGCAGAAAAGAGCATAGACCTGGGACACACGAGAGCCACAGAGAATTCAGAGAGAAACAGAGAGAGCGAGAGAGAAGCGGAGAAGGAGAGGAGCAGCCGCCGCCGTCGGAGCTCCGGCGACGATCTCCAGCCAGGTACGCGCATTGTCCTCGTCCCATTTGCTTGAATTATAGTCTTCCTGCCCTCTTCTATCTTTCTGGAGTGATTCCAAGGGATTCAGAGAGATCCCTTGGCCTCTGGAGCTCCTCCGTGCCCCACCGTCGCCGATTCTCTGGCGACAGAGGTGGGGGGGGGGGGGGCAATCCAGGAGGCTTCCTGGACCCCCAAGTCTTCCCT
>JAMKQA010031914.1:0-11849 GCA_024699735.1 Posidonia australis
CTTTGGCTGGAAATCAAAAAAAGCTTTGATATCATAAATGGTTTCACCTTATTCCATGTAAACAATGGAAAGAGCACCATCTTCTGGAAAAACAAATGATGGAATGGGGAAAAACCTAGAGATTTTTTACCTGATCTCTTTAGATGTGTAAAATATAAACATGCCTCTGTTAATAAAGTTGTTGAGATCTTTATCTCCAATCCCACCAATTTATTCCATCACCCAATACCCTCCTCTGACCCTATCATCCTGCAACAACAAATGTTGATCTTGGCTGGGATCATTCCCAATGCTATACTCAATCCTGAGGAGGATACCATTGTTTGGAAGCCTACAAATGGCAACTTCACTGTTAAATCATGCTATGCTACTCTAAATGATGGAGGATTAAGATTTAAATTTTTCAAGGAAATCTGGAAATGTTGGGTCCCCCTCAAAATCAAATTATTTTCCTGGCTAGTGGTATGCAATAAAATTCTGACTAAGGAAAATCTATGCAAAAGATGTTGGAATGGTTCCATTTTCTGTGTTTTTTGTAATGGAAACGTGGAATCTGTAGCACATCATTTTATATCTTGCTCTTTTACTTATTCAATATGGCAAGCTTTTTCTCTGTATCCTTTATATCCTGCCATACTTTCTATAGCAGATCTTTTTAGATTTCCTCCTGTGCTAAAATTTGGACTGCCTGTCATTGGTACCCATACTTTTGTACAAATATTTTTATGGTCTATTTGGCATGAAAGGAACAATAGAATATTCAGGAACATATCCAAAAGTAAATATGTGCTTGTGAAGGATATTTTAAACTTGTCTCATTGTTGGATTGAAAGTTTGGGTGTAGATTTTGAGAAAAATGAAAGCCTACAATCTCTTACTTCCTTTCAGCAGAATCGTATTATGGACATTGATCCCATGGCAGAAAATATTGGCCAGCCTGGTGGAGAAGGCAATGCTTCCACTCCTGCAATTGAGGAAGGAAATCCTCTATGACGGCTAAACACTTATTAGCCGATTTTTTTGATTATCATAGAAATTTTTGAGGCTTGTTTTCTAAGCCTATGAACTGCTTTACTTCAATTCTGGACAGCAGGTGCTCATAATTTGTAATATTGATACCAACAATGGTCTGGATGTGGTGAAATTTTTGGAATATATAAAATACTGATTACCGGTTTCAAAAAAAAAAAACATCGATGTTTTTCTCATATGTAAAATTCATAAAACACTTTAAAAATAAAAAACTAGCTGAAGGAAATTTTGTTAAAAAATGTAAGCTTCTTTCTCATCTATTTCTTATTTGACCCTCTTTGAATGAATAATATTTCAAAACTACATGTTTTGCCATCAAGCAAAACATGGCACAAGCCCTTTCTCTCTTGCAATTCACTAATGTGGCATCCTTTCTCCTGTTCCTTCATGAGTCCAGCATCCTTTCTCCTATTCGTTCATGTTGGCAGCGTAGTTGGGAGAAGACAGCATAGTTGGAGGTGGCGTAGTTGGAGGCACCCTTTCTCTCGTTCCTTCAAGAGTGAAGCGTCCTTTCTCCCATTCCGTCACGTCGGTAGTGCAATTGGGAGGAGACAATGTAATTGAAGGTGATGCGGTTGGAGGCTCTTACAAACATCTATGACATTTGATCCAACAATTGCGTTGATCGGAGTGTGCAGGTGGAGGAGTATATCGACGAAGGTTGGCTAAAGTTCCTCTCGATCGATCTCTCGATTTTGAACTTTTTTATCATTGACCCATGATTGTACGTTCATGGGATCTCGATAGGTCGAAGTTGCTTTTTCCCACTTCCACCGTCCTCCACTGTCTTCTTCCACTCTCTCCAAATCAACCTCCAATCCAAACTACCACCACTCCCATTATGTTTCCATGACTCTTTCCACTTCCGCAACCTTCTTTTCTGCAACATCGCTATCCTGAAGGTGTTTCTTGAGCTACAGTATTATAAATAATTACAATAATTACAAACATAATTAAAATAACTGAAGCTATCTATGACAGACAATCCAAACCTATGTGTAGCTAGCGGCTTCAAGACTCAAGCATCAGAAATGGACTGCACCCCAACCTGCACCTAAAAAGCCAAAAACACAGACAAACAAAACATGTGTGAGTAACATTTAAGTGCCTTATACACAAAAATCATGAAAAAACAGCAAGAAAACATAAATCTCGATTATTACAAAACATGGCTTTAAACTCATTTCAAATTAACATTTCTTTTTTCAAATATTTGGAATCTCTATCCGAAACCATGATCTTTCGAATCATTCACTTCTTCAACTCTTATGCATTTAAAACCATCTATGTAATCCGAGAAAAACATATTCTCGACCAAATCCAGGCCATAACCACAAGACCTTACAAGGTTCAAAACAAAACCACACATTGGTTGGCAACTGGTTTACACCACAATTTCTCATTTGTTGCTAGAATTTGACTAAAACCTCAAGCCAAAACACTAAGTTTGATTTTAGTTCAAAACCACACAGTTCACATTCATTTTTCCATTAGTGTGACTTTGAACAGAGGTAACTGGACACACAAGCAGCGACAAGGACATCATTTCCCTTACCGCACTGCACTACCGTGGTGAAACTCTCCGTACGGGATAACACTGCCTCAGTCGATAGACCTTCGTATTTATCTACAGGCACGAGGACTAATTCGACATGCCGAAACCTACCGATATGTCGAAATTCCTCAAAAATCACATATCAGCTAAGGACCTAGTTTGACATATTAGACACATCTGGTATGTCGATTTCCCCTGATTTGATATAGCAGACAGTTCCGGTATGTCAAAATCAAACCAGCATTGCCCTCTTTGGGTTCTACATCGACATACTAAAACTCTTCAGTATGCCAGAATCCCCTGATTCGGCATACTGAAGCATTTGGGCATGCCAATTCAAGCGATCTTCCCCCTTTCTCAGCAGCTAACCACACAACGTTCGCTGAAGTTTGGGCCTCCGGAGGATCCATCTCCAGTGAACTACAAAACACAAGAAAATCATCAAATGTAGTGTTCTAAGTAAACTACCATTTGGGACAAATTTCAACAAAAAACATCATGAATCCATCGAGATACAAAATCTCAAACCTAAAAACCCATATGAACCATATTATAACACATATACGAAAATCCACAAAAAACCCACAATAGCCACATAAATTGGCATGATCTTCTCGTACTCAAGTAAATCATTCAATCCACAACACATTCATGATTTTTTCATGATTTCTACATGATTCTAGCATCATTCATGCATTATCCCATTTAAACATAAAACAAAGGAGCAAGAGAGGAAGGGGGTTGCATACCTCTATGGTGGTTCTGGTGACCTGCCTACACCCCGACGAGCTCCCTCACTCCTTCAGCGAAGCCTCCTCCATCAACAGATGGCGCGCATAGGATTCCCTCTCCTCTCGACTCATGGTCTCCTCTGATCTTTAGCTCGCCACTGATGCCCGTTCCCTCCTCATCCTCCCTTCCTCTTATAGCCCCACCTCCTCTTCGAATCCCGTCGGTCACTGTCCAACCACATTGGCGATGGAAAGGACGGGACGAGCACAGGCCAATTGTGGGGGCACAGGTGGTGAAGGAAGAAAGAAAGGAGAGAAGGAAGAAGACGTAGGGGTGGTACTATGCTCCAATTGATCGGGTCCACGTAGGTCCCACGCACACACACGGGCCACAAAGCCAGAAACCCCACAACTAGGGACTAAATCACTGTCACACAAAGAGGTAAACATACAACAACACTAACAATATTTGATTATCTATTAATAAACTATATTCAAAATAATACCAATATTTTCATGGTTTTACTTTAATTGGATAATCGGGTCCAGGTGTTACATTTTCTCATTTGTTTTTGTTTTTTCACATATTGATGGGTTCCATTCACAATATACTGCAGTTCTCAACAAAATTTACGAGAATTTGTGCTCTGTAGATCCTTACAAAGAAAAAAATTAACATGATTTTTGCTGATAGATCACGTTACTCAGTGGATCCTTGCAAAGATAGTAGGAACTTATTTTCTTGATTTGCGTCCCTTGTTTCTTTTAAATGCCACGTATTATATTTAACGATTGCCTTCAAGATGGATCATGCAAATTATTTGGGACATTATTTATTTTCTTTTACTATATCTCAATTTCTGTTATGATCAAATGACTATTATGATCTAAGTGAATAAAACCTTCTTGATGGATTTGGCTTTTTATTTACAACATAATTTTTTTGATTTCTACTTAGAATATATTGTAATGAATACAACCACACCATTTTGATATATTGTGCACCACTTTTTTGATCTCTATTGAATGATTTTGAGGTTGTTTTATCGATTTTATATAGGATGAACAATCCATTTGACTATGACATTTAATCCTTGTTAAAAGGTAAAGAAGAAGAAGAAGAAGTGGAAAGTGAAGAAGAAGAATTTTTGAATTTATTTCAAGAATGTTTTTTGGCATTGAAGAGGAAGAAGACATTCTCATTAGATTATTGATAGAGCGGATTAAGAATCATAACCAAGGATTAATATTGAGAAATCTTGTTCACATTTGTCCCTTCATTGGTCATTAAATTGTTTAAAACATGTTGAACTCATATAATAGGAATTGTCTCCACAATTACTGTGTTATGCTTGATATTTTTCTAAAATCATGTGCCATTTTTAAACAGAGAGGTATGTTACAAGACTCACGACATATTATAGTTGAAAATCAACTGAGAATATTTTTATAAACTATTAGATTGAGACACAGAGATAGGTCTATACAATACAACATACAACATTTAAGGGAAATAATAATAAAATATTTTAATACTATCTTGAATGTCGTTTGTGCATATGAGCGTCCAAGATAATATGTCCCAAGCATTCACTAATGGAAACATCAAGACATATTATTGAATATGGAAGTGATAAATACTATCCTTTTTTTTAAGGATTGTATTAGAGTCCTTGATGGAACTCATTCCTGCAATTGTCCATAAAGAGGGGCAAATTGCATTTTGTAGTGGATGGGTGGGAAGACATGGACACAAAACGTATTGGGTGTATGTGTCTTTCACATGCATTTCACATTTATAATAGCAGGTTAGGAAGGAACAATACATGACTCCAAAGTCCTAAATCAAGCAATGTGCAGTCCAATATATAATTTTCCATTACCTCCTAATAGTTAGTGATCTCAATAATTTTTATTTCCTATATAAGTATTGTGTTTTTTATTTATTAAAAATATCTTCTTTGTTATTTATAGCTAAATATTATCTTATGGGTGCTGGCTTTTCAAATAAGAAGGACTTCCTAGCATCCTACAAGAATACAAAATATCATATTCCTGAGTTCCGAAATGTTGCGCTTGGAGGGAACAATGAGCTATTCAACAGCTATCATTCTTCCCTCTAGAATATTATGAAGCGTGCATTTAGTGCTCTCAAACAAAAATGAGGCATGCTACAAAATATGGCACCATATCCATTCCTAAAGCAATTGTAAATAGTAATCACTACAATGGCTACCCATAATTTTATCATGGAACAAGGACTTGACGTTGTTTTCGAAAATTATGAATGAATGACTAATAATGCAAATGAAACTAATGCAAACCAAAATAATTAGATGCTATGGTGGATGAGCTTGAGAAAGGGTTAGAGTGAGATATAATTCATGTTCAAATTGTTGCAATTAGAAATAGGCAATAGTTTTATATTTTAACTTTTATAATTTTCTTGTTGTGGCAAGAATTTTTTTTGATCTGGACATTTATTGTAAATGTGTATATCTATTTTTATTGTGAATGTGCATATCTATTTTTTGAATATGAACATCAGAGGATCATAACATTTATGTTCAGATGAATGAATCCCGTAGAATAGATGCAAGCCCAAAAGAAATATAATGGTAAGGGAAAAGCTGTGAAAGACGTTGACAAGGTGAAAGCACTTGTAAAATGGGATGATGAGAAGCACTACATATGACTTCAAATTTGCCTAAAAGAGGTAAGAGAGGGCTACTAGAAAAGTACAACACTATGTGCTAAAGAATATGAAAATCTAATCATAAACTTTGAAGAACAAATAAATATCTAATATACCCATTCTCAATTCAAAAAACATTGAGACAACACAAGAAAAGAGTATCAAAATTAGATAGCTTTTAAAAAGGAAACGGAAGGAGGTTTTGACAGGGAGACAGTCGATCAAAATGATGACTGGTGTAAATTATTTGCAAAGGTATAAATTTATGTTGTTTATGATTGTTGTTTAGGTTGTCAATTAATTTTCCTTACTTGCTCACTAGTAAATAATTTTCTGATAATACTTTCGATATTATAATAATCTTTATTTTAGCGATGATTTGGTATTACTAGGTTAATTCCAGAGTAGAGAAATTTAGGGATGGACATGCGCTGGAACATGTGGAATTACTTGACATCCTCTTCAAAGGAAATGCAGCCACAGGGAACTATGTTAAAGTTTTAAGCACGTCAAACAAAGAGGTAGATAGCACTACCAAGATTGAAATAGTTGACAATGAGGAAGAAATTAATGATGTTACTCAAGAAGGAGACATCACATCCGTGATATCGGAAAGTAGTAAACGACAGGTTGCATTGTCTCAAGAATCAGTCCCTAAAAGAAGGAAGGCTTCCAAAGATGAAAACAATAATGAAGAAATCAAGCATGTGTTCAAAGTTTTGAGTGAAAAGATTAATTTGATTCATGAATTCCTAAATGTTTTAAAAGGAAAGACGCAACTTGCTAAGATAAAAGAAGAGGCTACAATGCAAGGGAAGCTACGTATAAAGTAAAAGAAGAGAGTTTTTTAATTGAAACTTAACTCAAGCAATTGAATGAAACTATAGTTGATAAAAATAATTTCGAGTATATAACTGCGAGACAACTTTTAACAAAGCTTACAATTAGAGAATTGTTTATGCTCATAAAGGATACAAATAAAAGAACCCATTGGGTACTTTGGTTTGCTGGAAAGCTTCATAAGTATTGGATCATCTTTTGAATTACTTGTTGAAGTTTGTTTTTTGTTAGGAATTGGTCTTTAAGAAAAAATCAACATTTACTTGATAAGCTATCTTGTTTTTGAACACATTGGTGTTACTCAAGTTTGCTATATTATGTTTTCAGATTTTCTTGCCAATTATTTGTTAAATTTATGCTCGTTTCTAACTAATTAATTTATGTCAGATATTTTGTTGAATTTTTTTTACTAAATAATTTATTCAAATGCAATGTCATAAAAATGTTCAAACATAACTATTTCACATACATATGAAGAGTAATATGGTCATTTTATGGAAACACGCTACTTCACTTATTATTACATTCAAATAAGATTACCCTATTGCATATAAACTCCCAAAATGTGCTTTCAAAGGAAGTAATTTAAAAAAAAGCTAACTTTTTCAAATACTCCAAGGAGAAGAAAAAAAACGTTACCTTAATGTGTGTGGAAACCTAGGTCGAGAGGTGTTTATTCGTTTTGTTTTTTAGGAGCATGAGTTCAATTGACAAATGTATACTAGTAATCCAAAAAAAAAGAAAGGTAGATTAGTTCTCTATCTCCCATGTAGTAGCTGAAAGTGACTTAAATGAAGGTAGAGACGAAGACAAAAGTTACAATCCAGGAAGGGATATTTGAAACATCAAGAGAAACCAGAAGAAATTTAATTTACATTGGAACAAGGAATCAATCACATTTGCAAGTAACGAAGGAAAAAAGGTTCAAAACCTACACAACTTGTATGTTACGAAGTGCCATATATGTACTCTTAAGTTATTAGTAGTTGTGACACATTGGTATCTTGACAAAAATCTAAAGTTTACGATAGCAAAATTGCTTCTCCCTGGTTAATAACATATCGTCCATTGGCTCATACATACTAACAAGTCATCTATCAGACAAATATCCCTATCAAACGCAAACGACAGATGTGTGTGTTCTCATTTTTTGTTGGGTTGTATTTTATTTTTTTTCAAGCTTGAAATCTTCCATTGGACTTCATTGTCTGACTATTTTTGTTGGATTGATTGGATTCTTGTATATATGTGATCAAAAGGCTCACAAATGACGTTAAAGACACAAGTGATTTTGTTAATGATCCTATGTTTAGAAGGATCTATTTGTATCTTAAAAACGAAAAGAAATAAAAAATATTAGTTAAAAGAAAATTATAGAAAATAAAAATCAATAAAATTTATTTTCCATTTGATTAAATTTTTAATATTTATGTTTATCATTGAAAAAAATAAAAAAATATTTTTTTTTTTATAAAGACCATTTGATGTATCTCCAAAATGTCACCTTTGCGTGGCCCCACCCTTGGAGAGAAATATTCCCTGCATTTGGGGCCACCCCGGGCTACTCATCCAACCGCCAAAGTCTACTCTTGACCTTAGCCTGGAAGCATGAAAAAGACACACCGTCGCCGTCGAATTAAAAGAAATGAAAGCTACAACAAAATCCTCCTCCCCATCCCCACTAGGCACATATTCCCTGCATCTTCCCCACCCCACATTTCCACCCCCAAACCCTACCTCACCTCGATCCCCACCACCATGCCCGACCATGGCGGGGTTGGGAGGGAGGAGGAGTAAACCTCCCCGCCGCCCAAGGTCGTCCGCCTTAGCCAGATGTACTCCTCCTACGAAGTCGTTGTTCGAGCAGCTCAGGAGGGTGGCAAATCTGTATTTTCTTGTGCCGCTCGCGCCGTTCCAAGCTGTAAGTGTGGCTCTACCGCTAATTGTTGTAGTGGGGATCACCATGGCCGAGGAGGCTGTTGAGGACTGGCGGAGGAAGCAGCAAGTATGGGAAGCTATGCAAATGTTGTAACTTGAATGGGCATGGCGAGAGAGAGGAGACGAGAAATGGGTGGTGGTGTCTCTGTAAAGCACCGCCCATGACCGAGGAGGAATTGGGAAGGAACCCACGGAAGTTAAACGGCGTGCAAAACACCGTCCTCACCGCGACAGAGGGAGGAAGAAAGCCGATCTCTGCCTCGCTGCTTGGATTCGTCGAGAGAGGTAAGGAGGATGGACGAAGAAGAAAAGTGTGAAGGAGGAGGACGAAGAAGAAGGAGATGGGGAAGTGTTTCAGAAATCGATTCTTTTTCCAACGGAGGCATAGACATCATTTAAGAAGGTGGTCAGAGGGACGTTATTTTTATTATTTTTTTTTTTGTTTACTGGGATTCTGATGGTACAAATCTTCTTTAAGAATTTTTATTTTTTTTGTTAATTTATCAGATATTAATGTTTTACTTATTGATGTCCCACTGGGAAAATACATGATAGAAGTGAATTTGAAAAGAAGGCATAGTTTTTCTAGTTAAAAACCACATATTTTCTTACATACTCATGAAATAATGTGACCCTAGACATAAAAACAAGAGAATTAAATCATTTATGTTTAATTACACAGAATCCACACTTTGTTTGGAGTTGTTTTGTTTCCAAGTCACACGATTCCATCAGACAAACAAGAATACAAAATCACTTCGAAATGCGCGACCGAATGATCTGAACTAATCAAAATCCTACAAATAAAAAATAGTGTATGAAAAACATGAGCTATGAAATGAAGAGTTGAAGAGAATCAAGAAGTCTTTTTTCCCTTAAGACATTGAAAGGTTTGTAACATTAGAATCTAAACGGTAAAAAAATGAAAAGAAAAGAATTTTCTATTTGATCACTTTGTAATATTTGTATACTAATTAGAAATAAAAGTTTTTTTTCCCATTTCTCAAGTATAAAAAGCAAAAAGATTTTCCTTTTCATGATTTAACATCGAAATTCTACCAAAAACGGTTCTCTCCTTCTTCTCCACTGATACTCATGCCTCTCTCCTCCTCCTTCTCCTTCTCCCATCTCTCCACGACTCCACCGCCACTCCCCCAACAATCATATCTTCTCCTTCCCCCTCCTCCCAACCTCTCCTTCCCCTTCTGCCAAATCTCCACAGTCACTCCCACACTTCTCAATCCAACAACAGCAACAACTAGGAATGACAAAATAGATTGATGAATCGAGTTTGTGTTAATCTATTTTCAATCTGATAAATTTAACATGTTTATTAAATAAGTTGAAAATATCAACCTGAATTCAATTTATTTGTAAATAGGTTGATCCAGCATGTCTTGTTTAATTTATTTATCTTGTTCAACGGGTTAGACACGTTAACTTAACTTGTTTAGCCTATTGGATCTATTTAATCTTATTTAACTTTGAATATTATCAAGATAAAATAAAATAAAAACCTAAATAATTACTCAAGAAACAAAAGTCAATAAGCAAGTACATTAATTATATAAAACATTGAATACAAATCAAATTTTATGATTACAAATTTTAATAAATTTAAATTAAAAATTATACATTTAATTCCTTAAACGGATTGATTTATTGACATGTCGGAAATTGCTACCCTTAGCATCAAGGGGTACTTGTAGACATGGAAATCGGTTGGGCCAGTCCTAGGCTGCTCGGCCCAACCCAGGCTCGACATGGCTCGGGCCCGACAATCCTATCAGCAGGTCGGGTCGGACCAGGCCTGTCGTGGACCGTGGGCCGTGCTGAGCCTAAGGGTCAGGTCCGCAAAGGCTCTTTTACTAGGCCCAATTTGGCCAATGAAACAGTGTGGGTCGGGCCAGACCGAGCCGACTCGCATACAAAAAATAAAAAAAAATATAGGGGCTGGGCAGCCCAGCCCGTTAAAAAATAATAAAATACTACAGGGCCCGGTTGAGCTCGGTCGGTTAAAAAAAAAAAAGGAATACAGGGCCGGGCTGAGCCCGGCCTGTTAAAAAAAAAATACTACAAGACCAGGTTGAGCCCGACCCATTTAAAAAAAAAAAAGGAAGACAACACGACCCTTTTAAAAAAAAATGATGCAACAGTTTAGACTGTTGCATAATGCAACTTGCATTGCATTTAGTTGTTTGACAATGGCTAAATAAATGATCATTGTTATGCAACGATCATCTCTTTTTCTTTTTCTTTTTCTTTTTAACTTAAAATCCACTCTTTTTACCCTATAAATATCCCCCTACTCCATTCATTTTTCTTCACAACTCAATCTTCTCTTCTCTTCTCTACTACAACTTTCTCCCAACTTTCAAGTGAGGATTTTCAAGTGAAGATTTCGCTGTTTGGCTTTGGATTCCGTCCCGTTTTCTACTCTCCAGTCTCAACGCGACACCAGTTGAGCCAACAACTTCAAAATTTCTCTACTTCTAATCCTTCCAAATTCTTTACTTCTAATCCCTCCATTTTTGGGTTTTGGTTTTTGTGGGTTAAGGATTTTATTATTTTATATTCATTTTTTATATTAAAATGGAAAATATTGGTAATGTTGGTAGTCATGAATATATCCCTAGTATGGAGTCAGATCAACCTCAGTCTACCCCAACATATACTACACAGTCCACAGCCACTAAAAAACCTAGGAAACAAAGTTCTTGGGTTTGGGAGCATGTTACAATAGACCCTGTAGATCAAATTAGGTGTCACTGTAATTATTGTAATACCACATACATATGTCCTAGGAGGTGTTGGTCATATATCTAGACATTTACAAAAATGTATACCTAAACATAATAAAGATGATAACACAGATTTAAAACAATCGAAATTACAAGTAGGATCTAGTAGTATAATTAATTGGAAATATAATACAAAAAAAGTTAAGGAAGGAATAACTAAATTTATACAAAATACGAACAACTATTTTCTAGAAATTATTTTCTTTTTCCAAATTATTTTAAAGGCGAACAACTATTTTCTTTTTCTGAAAATAAAA
>JAMKQA010031915.1:0-16329 GCA_024699735.1 Posidonia australis
ACCCGATTTCCAAGTCTAGTCACCCTCCTCCTTTGAAGCCCTCCCTCTTCCTCTATGGCCTTCTTTCTTCTACAACTATCTCTTTTCTATATTTTTTTTGCTTTTCGTCTTCTTTTCCTTCTTCTTTTTGTGTATGTATTTTTTTTTACAAAGAATATTGATATTTTTTATTGTCTTTTTTTCCTACAAAAAAAAATTATTCTACCAAAAATGTTTTGTTAATGCTAATTTAGAAAGGATTATCTATGTTAATACTAATTTCAAAAAGATTATCTATGTTAAAACTTTTATGTATATGTGTATATTATAGTGTGTATGGAAAAAAATTATTTTAATTTTTTTCCCAAATTGATAGGATATTTTTGTTAATATGTAGTTGTTAATCTTCCAAATTTTATATTTCCATTTCGATTCTATTCTTATGTATCAAATATTAGAAAGGAATTGTTTATCAATTCCATTTTGTAATTCCATTACATACCAAACACAGGAATGGAATAAATCTATTCCAAATTCCATTTTAGCGTTCATTCCATTCCTATCTATTTTCATTCCAATGTACCAAACGCAACATCAGCATGTCTTCTAGTGTCTGGATGGTCCTCTCTGTCTGGCCATCTGTCTGGGGGTGGAAAGCAGTGCTAAAATTCAACACTGTGCGAAAAGCCTCCTGCAGAGCTCCCCAGAATCTCGACGTAAACCTCGTGTCTCTGTCAAACACAATAGACACTTGGACACCATGCAATCTCACAATCTCAGCCACATACAACTCTGCCAGTTTTGCTAAAGGAAGATTCACCCTCATTGGCAGGAAATGTGCCGGTTTCGTAAGGCAATCCACTATCACCCACACAATATCATTCTTTCTTCGGGTTCGTGGCAAACCCATCACAAAGTCCATCGACACATTTTCCCATTTCAACACTGGAACGTCCAGAGGCTGCAAAGTCCCTTTGGGCTTCTGGTGCTCTATCTTCACCATTTGGCCGATTGCACACTTCCCCACTTACTCAGTAATCTCTTTCTTCATCCCAAGCCACCAGAAGTTCCTCTTCAGGTCTTTATACATCTTGTGCTTCCTGGATGAATAGAGTATCTAAAGCAGTGGGCTTCATCCATTAAACTGTTCTTGATTTCCTCTATCTGAGGTACATACAATCTCAAATCATATCTCAACCCACCGTCTACCCCAACTGAAAAATGAGGGGCATTACCAGCTTCCAGCTTCCTCCAGATATCCGACACAAAAGAATCATATTATTGAGCTGTAACAATCGCCTCAATCATCCTCGGGCGAACAGACAAATTAGCCAGCACTACTCTGGCAGGTCCCTGAGACTGTCTCCGAGACCTGCACTCTACCAGTCCCTTTAACAATTTCCATTCATGGATCATCAGACTAGCCATAAAATGAGTGTGTCTACTCAGAGCATCTACAACTACATTAGCCTTTCCTGGGTGGTAGGACAAACTAAAATCATAATCCTTAATATACTCCACCCAGCGCCTCTGTCTCAGGTTCAAATCCTTCTGAGTAAAGATGTACTTTAGACTCTTGTGATCTGTGTACACCTCAAACTATTCGCCATATAAGTAATGCTTCTAAATTTTCAAGGCGAACACAACAGCTGCCATCTCTAAATCAGGGGTGAGATAATTTTTCTCATGTTCTTTCAGTTGGCGCGAGGCATACGCCACCACCTTACCATCCTGCATCAGCACACACCCCAAACTAGTCCCACAGGCATCACTGTAGACTGTAAAACCGCCACTCCCAGAGGGTAAAGTCAGAACTGGGGTCGATACCATACGAGCCTTCAACTCATTGAAGCTCTCCTTGCACTGCCAATCCCAGGCAAAGTGCACTTCCTTCCTGGTTAATCTGGTCAATGGTGCAGTAATTTTGGAGAAATTCTGAATGAATCTCCTATAATATCCTGCTAGGCCGAGAAAACATCTAATCTCAGTCACCGTCTTCGGTCTGGTCCAACTGCTCACAGCTTCCACTTTGGTTGGATCTACCTTGATGCCTTCTCCTGAAATAATATGACCAAGGAAAGACACCTCTTCCAGCCAAAACTCGCACTTGGAGAGCTTCGCATAAAATTGATGCTGCCTCAACGTCTCCAGTACGATCCTCAAGTGCCTCCGGTGGGTCTGAACATCTTGAGAATACACCAGAACATCATCCACAAAAATAACCACAAACTAGTCCAAATAGGGTCGGAACATCCTATTCATCGGGTCCATAAAGCAGCCGGAGCATTCGTCAACCCAAATGGCATAACCAAAAACGCATAATGTCTATAACGGGTGCGAAAGGCTGTCTTCTACACATATGGCTCACTAATCCTCAACTGATGGTATCTGGATCTCAAATCTATCTTGGCAAACACCGATGCCCTTTGCAACTGGTCGAACAAATCATCAATCCTGGGCAGTGGATACTTGTTCTTGACAGTAATCTAGTTCAAAATCCGGTAATCTATGCAGAGCCGGAGTGAACCATCCTTCTTCTTCACAAACAGAACTAGTGCTCCCTAAGGTAAAATAGTGGGACGAATGAATCCCTTATCCATCAGTTCTTGTAGCTGATTCTGGAGCTCCCTTAGCTTAGCAGGTGTCATCCTATACGAAGCCTTGGAAATAGGACCTGGTCCCGACACCAAATCAATCACAAACACCACTTCCCTGTGCGGTGGCATTCCAGGCAATTCCTCTCGAAAAACATCGGGATATTCCCTAACCACCGGCAAATCCTGAATCCAGACCACAGGCGAAGTAGAAGCTTCCACACAGGCCAAATAGCCCACACTGCCTCTCGCCAGATGATGATAGGCCTTGAGAGCAAAAATCACTTTCCTAGGCTCACCTGGTCTGGTGCCTTGCACCGTACACCAGCCTTGGCCTAGACACCTTGCCAAACTCTCCTCTTGGCATAATCTATCATAGCTGAATGTTGTGCCAGCCAATCCATTCCTAGGATAACATCATAATCTTGCATATCCATCAGGATCAAGCTGGCTTGAAAGTTCCTGTCCCCTAACTGAATATCAATCGGTCTTAAATACCTCCACGCCAGACTGTGTTCTCCCAATGGAGTGACCACATCTAGGTGGACTGCCAACCTGGCTGGCCTAGTCCCGATCTCAGAAGTAAACGACTCGGAGACAAAAGAAAATGAACTCCCAAAGTTGAACAAGACTTGGACCATCCGATCAGCCACAAGGAAAGATCCTATAATCAACACCATAACCATAATCATAATAAGAAATAGTGTCAATTACACATAGGATCTATTATTACAGGACAGGACTTATCAAATACAGCCATGCTAGTTTTCACCTTCTACCACATCTCCAGATGGACCAACATCTGGGGCAACAATGAAGAACACTCTCCCTTGGTAGGCTGATGTGGCGCATCTCCTGTTGGCTTTGGTTGACTGGGACAATCCTCATGGTAATGCCTGGACTTCCCATAGTTGTAGCAGACTACTCTGTTCAAATTCCTCTGTCTATGGCAACATTGTGTCGCTACATGCCCCATCTTGCCACAGACATGCATGGTCCCATCTGTGGGCCACTGCTAGACCCAGCATGGCTGAAACCCATACTCTCTTCTCTACCCGACGTAGGCCGTTGCTTCCGCTTCTTCCCAAAGCTGCCAGAACTTGGCGCTCCCGTCATCGACGGTCGAGAAACGAAGGGTCGAGACACAGACTTTCTCCCCTTTTCCTTCATGGGATACTCCTCCTGAAACAACCTACTATCCTCCTCATAGCAGCTTGCAAGCTCGACAGCCTCCGCTAATGTCTGGCATCTGAAGCCAATAACTCTGGATCTCAGCACAGGGTTCAGTCCCTCCACAAATCTCTTGGCTCTGTTCTTCTCAGAAATTGTAGCCTGAGAGAACTGCTCTATCCGAAGGAAGGACGACTCATACTCAGCCACAGACAAGCTACCTTGCTTCAAGTTCCTGAATTCTCTGTCTAGCTTATCCCTCTCATGCTCAGGGAAGAACCTCTCATAGAATACCTCTCCGAACTCATCACAAGAGATCATCAGCAGGTCTGCTTTGATACCACTTTGTAACGCCCCTATCCCGGGCATGCTACCAAACCACAGTATCAAGCATAATTACATTAATTATAGAATATTAAATAACTGTAACTAAGGCTCACTTTCATAATCACAATGTGCGGCTAGAAGCTCCAACTTCTGCACCGGAACTCGGATGCACGCGGTCCGCACTTGAAAACCAAATAAGCACGCATGAGTGACATCTAAGTCACCCAGTACGTGCCCCAAACATACAAACCACAAAATCTCTGCAAAACCATAAAACTCATTTCTTTTATTTTTCAAAACTTGGTTTTCTCTTTTGAAAATCCTTTTTTCTTTTATGGGAAATCATTTGGGAATTCAATCCCAAATCCATGCTCTATTCGAAAGCCATGTTTCTTTTCTTTTCTCAAAACATTTGGAAACTCGTTCTGTTTCAAAAACACACCTTTGCATTTTCTTTTGAAACCTTTGGAATTCATTTTCCAAAACATATCTTTTTCATTACTTGGGATTTCTTCCAAAATCACATTTTCAAATCCACATCTCTGACTAGATTCAGCCTAAAACACAATGCCTCACAGGCTCAAAACCAAATCATAAATATAGGCTGGCAACTGGTAAAAACATCATTATCATTTCATTTCAGGATTTTAGGACTATTTCATCAGTCCAATCTGGACCAAATCACATTTCTTTTTCATTATTCATTTCTACTTTTCTTTACAGTTGTTACCTTGATCAGGGATAACTAGGCATACAAGCAATAGGCTCTACCTTCCTACACTACTGCTATGAGATTCCCTGTGCGGGATGTCACCGCCCTGGCCAACCGGCCTCAATTTCATTTTCATATGTGCACAGGGATACGTCTCTGTCTGACGCCCCATCGGTGACCCGAACAACTAGGTCCAATGACCTAGGCTCAGCCTACACTGTTGGTGACCCAAACAACTAGGCACAAAAACCTAGGCTCAGCCTACACCACAACGAGCTCGGTGACCCGAACAACTAGGTATGAAAACCCAAGCTCATCCTACACCACTATGAGCTCGACAACCACATTATTAGTGTTCCATTTCAAAATTCTCTCAATTTTCTTTCAAAACCATTTTCCATTTCATTCTTTTCGTTGCAGGACTCTATCTCCTTGCAACCCTTGACCCTCCACTGGGGTCCCAACTCAAGCCATGAAAACCATGCTTAAAATCATAAATTGAGTCTCATGCCGAAAACCACACAAAATCATCCTTTTCATTCCTTTATGGGATCAAACCCCAAAATCACACCCAAATCCATTTTTTTGGGTTTGACATTCCTCCACGTCATTACATGGGGAAAACATCATCATCACATACTCAAAATACCATTTATCCATCATTTAAAACCACATCAATACATACCAGGTTTAGGGTAAAATCGACAGATGGAATCTCTAGTTCGGTATGTCGAAATTCCCTGTTTCAGTATACCAAAAATTTTCGATATGTCGAAACCGCCTATTTCGATCGATCGAAGGATTTCGGTCTACCGAACCTTGGGTTCTGACTTAATCTGCTAGGATTTTGGCATACCGAATTCCTCGCAGACAGGGCACACCCCTGTTTCCAGCGACGGAATTCGCACAAGGTGGGAGTCCCGATCGGACCCCCCAAACATTCACCATAAATTCCCATAAAATCATGGGGTGTAGACCCTTGAGTCTACTTCAAAACCACCCAAACCATTCATGATTTCATCCATCACACAATACATACTAAAATCACAAGGAGAAGCGGCTCGAGGACAGCTACTGTAGCTTTCAATCCCAAAGTTGCGTTTTGCCCCACAAATACCAATCCTAACCGCATGATATCTACAATCTCATGCTATATGCCACATTTCCAACATTTCATGATTTTTTCACAATTTTTCATGCTTTTATCACCATTTTCATGCAATTAACCCATTGTTAACAAAACACTAAACGGAGGGAGGGGAAGGGGTCGTGTACCTCTTTAGCGGCCCACACGACTCCGGTGACTTCACCGCACCCCGGCGTCACCTCGGCGAAGCTCCGATGAACCTCGGCCACCAGTGGAAGCACCCACACAGACCCTCCCCCTCCCGGCTCACGCGCCTCTACTTCCTCTCTCCTCTTCCTTTCCTTTCTCGCCACGCTCTCCCTCTGCCCACTCCTGCTCCCTCACTTTATCTCCACTACCAATCGCTTAGCGCCGACCATCCATCCCGTCGGTAAGGAAGGGGAGGCATGGGCCTCCGTCGCTGGTGGCACGGGTGGAAGAAGAGGAAGAAGAAGACGGGGAAAAAGGGTGGAAGGGCATGGCTCATGAGAGAGAGAAAAAGGAAAGGAGAAAAGGAGAGAAAATGAAGAAAAATAGGCACGCAAACCGAGGCAACTGTGCTCCTCAAATCGGACTCCACATTGGTCCCAAATCACAAACAGGTGCACAGAAAGCCAATCCAAGAAACAACAGATTATCCATTAATAAACCATTTAAGCAATATTACAATCAATTACAGGGTTTACAAATAAAAATGGATAATTAGGCCCAGATGTCACAGATCCGGACGAACGAATCTCGGTGTCGCCCCCTTGCCTTTGAATTCCGACCCTGATAGGCAGATTCAAGGTTACCCTTTTCCATCTCCTTCTAGACTACCAGACGAAGTCTAGATGGTCCCTTCCCAGGTTTCATCTAGACGGGCAAATCTCGATGCCACCCCTTTGTTTTTGAGTTCCACTTCAAACGGACAGAATCAGAGCAAACTATCTTCCTCTTTTCCTTGGGTAGATAACCCAAACTATCCGGTTGATAGGTCCGTCAACTTATCACAATTTGTCCCTTAGTTTGCAAACCTTATAGTCTTAGCTAATGCCCCTTTTCTCAAGCTGATACTCCCAAACTATCCTGCTGACGACTGTCATCTTGTCAGGGGAGGGCTTATATCCCGAACTATCTGGTTGATGACCATCATCTTGTCAGGAGCGGGCTGATACCCCGAACATCTGGTTGACGACCGTCATCTTGTCAAGAGCAGGCTAATACTCCAAAACTATTCGGTTGACATCCGTCATCAGTCTTTCTTCAGTCAGCAAGCTTGATGTCTTACCGTGCATCCTTTCAGGCCGAAAGGTCTGTCACTTGCCAGGTTCCCCTGTCGTGCGACGAGCTCGGCGATCTTGGCATCCCTTGGTACGCGTTTGGGAATGCCTTGCGCTCCACTACGTGAGCTGGCAGGTTACTTGCTTGTCACCAACATCATCCTTTGCATCAGCATCGCCCTCATGCATCACCTGACATCAGGATCAAACCTTTGCATCCATATCATGCATGGCCTCGAATCATAACTTTTGGTGCATCCGTCGAATAAGTGGTTCACGGCCCTACAGTAAATACTACTCTCTCGCGGACTCAAGTGGGGTGTCTTGTCAACCCTGAGCATCGGTCTCGGTTCCATCCATCCCTCAACCTCGCTCAGGGAGAGGCATCTGTAGACACCCCAATTTTGCAGTCACTTGGTAGCAAACTCCTTTGGAAGATGCTTTGGTTGCAACCACCATTCCTAAACCCTAACTCCACCATAACCCTAAACCCTCAAGCCCACACAAGTCCATTTAGGCCTACACAAGCTTACTCTAACTTAATTAAAGCAAAAAACAGTAATTAAAACCAAAATTAAACAAAATCCACTTAAAATCCTGGTTACACCTAATGCATCGGTTTGGTGATGTCCGATCTAATGGCTCCCTAGGACTGCACAATTGAGAGTCGTGCACCTGAATTTTTTGTTGTTGTGTTTAGTTGTGCTGGCAGGAAGATGTCTCACCAAGGCTGCTGCCGTGGCAAGACCCCTATACCTGACTCTGAGGCTGGAGAGGGGTAGTGCATGGAGGGGTTTAAGACGAGAGTTTGGCGAGATGATGCGGGGCTTCGCCCAATCCTTCGGTAGCAGTAGTCGGGATGAGGCGAAGGGAGACCCGTGGATTAAGCAGTTCTGCCAGCTTGGAGCGCCGACCTTTGAAGGGCACGGCACACCAGAGGAGTGTGAGGCGTGGCTCCTGGAGGTGGAGAAGATCCTAGAGAAGATCAAGTGTCCAGCGGAGAAGTGGGTCCGGATCGCAGCATTTCAACTCAAGGGTGCTGCGGATCGGTGGTAAAGGGTAGTGTGTCGCACCAAATTTCGAAATGCGGACCTACTGATGATCTCTTGGGAAGAATTCCGAGAGGCATTCTATGAGAGGTTTTTCCCTAAGCATGAGAGGGATAAGCTAGACAGAGAATTCAGGAACCTGAAGTAGGGGAGCCAGACTGTGGCAAAGTATGAGACATCCTTCCTTCGACTAAAGCAGTTCTCTCAGGCTGTAATTTCTGAGAAGAACAGAGCCAAGAGGTTCGTGGAAGGGCTGAATCTTATGCTAAGATCCGGAGTTATTGGCTTCAGATGCCAGACCTTAGCGGATGCTGTTGAGCTTGCAAGCCACTATAAGGATGATCGTAGGCTGTTCCAGGAAGAGTATCCTAAGAAGGAGAAGGGGAGAAAGTCTGTCTCTCGACCTTTTGTCTCTTGACCCTCCGTTTCTCAAACATCAGTGACTAGAGCGCCACATTCAAGGAGTTCTGGAAGCTCTGGGAAGAAGCGAAAGTAACGGCCTACATTTGGTAGAGAAGAGAGTGTGGTTGTAGACACCCCAATTTCCCAATTTTGTAGGATGGAGATGTGGTGGCTGAGCTCTAACCCTAATTGAATCCATTCAAAGCCCACATAGGCCCATTAATCCCAAATTGAGCCCACAAGTCCATGAAGGCCCACCATAAACAATTTAACACCATATTTCTCCCTCTCCTTACTCATAATTTCTTTCATTTTTTATCAATTTTCACCAACTCATCCTTACTTCTCACCATTTCCTTCTCACTGAACCCATCTCCTCCTCTCAATTCACACTTTTTTCCCTTCACCTTTCAAATTCATTTTTCTTCGTTGATTTCACCATGATCCCACGAGCCTGCTTCAATCAGCAGCCCATCAGACCAGTAGCCACCAGAGCATCTCCGATCGCTGGATGGGTCGCCAGAGGAGCTTGGATCGCCGTCGATCATTGTCGGCAAGCAAGGGACAGGATGGAGTGCAAGGGGACGGTGTTTGTTAGTCCGTTAGGTTGTTACGACTTTAATTAGGAGGTTGGAAGTTTGTTAAGTGATTCTGTTAGGGTAGTGAGTGGCTGGAAGTTTGGATTGTCGGGTTTCTGCTCGCCTATAAAAGGGGGGGTAGAGGCCAGTGTTTAAGGACTTTTGGCAAGAGAGAGACGAAGGGAGTTGAGTGTTAGAGAGTACCAGAGAGAATAAGAGTTCACGGAGAGCAGAGGAAGCAAGTTCCAGTGCTTCGGCGAGGTGCAGTGCTCCTTCAGGCCAGGTACGCCGCTTCTGATCCCTCCTAGTTTAATTCATAGTGTCTTGGATCCCTCCTCCTTCTTTCTGGACAATTCCGAGCCATCCAGAGCCTTCCTCTGGTTGGATTTGCTCCCAGGGCTCATCGTCGCCATTTCCCGACGATGTAGGTGGGGGGGCCAATCCAGGGCACCGTCGCCATTTCCCCGCATTCATTTGTGCATTGTCCATTAGGCACAGAGCACACACATACATTCTGCATCTTGTTTGCTTCCCAGTTTTCTTGTATTTTTTTGGTTTTCCTCGTCTTTCCATTAAAAGACTAAGTGGATACTCCTTTCCTTATCCTTTTTATCTTCCCTTGGTGTTTCTGGGTCTAGTCTCTTCCTTCGGATTCACCATCTTCGTTGTGACCGTATCGGGTCTCCTCGAGTGCTTCCACGCACCCGGTAGGAGAAGAGTTGTGCAAGGGTTCCACCGACATGGTCACTGGAACTGGCAACTCCGCTGGGGATAACCAGATTCTAGCTTTCATTATAGTTTCCCTACTTGTCTTTGGTCTATTTACATTATGCTTGCTTGCTTGTACATATTTGATTGATCATGCCTTTTTTGCTTTCTTTACACTGTTGCTATGCCACTACACATGCACATGATCTAATTTATGCTTTGTTTGTCAATACTTGCTTTTTATTCACCTACTTGAGCACTACACCAGCACATGCCATGTTTACACCTTTTGTCTGACTTTTGGATGCCATAATTGTGTGTTTTTCCCCTTCTTTTCGAATTTACCATGATTAGGAGAGTAGAGACATATTTGCCTCCCTATCTGGTTAAAATAAAACACACAAATTCAGACGAACACTAAATAAGGCATAACTAGAGACAAATGTTCAACAATTGAACAATTAATAGGGCATAACTAGGGACAAATGCTCACAATCCCCTCTGGTTTAATAAAATGCAAGTAAAAGACACCAAAGCATATCACATGTTTGATCATATAGGGCATGCATCTTCTCCTCTCGGTCTACCCACAGTTTGCGAAGGACAATCCTAGCAGCCCGTTCTATAGCTTTGGCGTAGAGCATGTTGTTAGTTTGTCCCCCTGGTTTGGGGTCGTGTCGGTGCTAATAGAGGGTACAACTCCTTGCTACTGTAGGAGACGAGGCCACCCATTCACTGCCTGTGCTTTGGCCAGAATTTAGAACAGGGACCTTACTTTCAGACCAGAGTCAAAAACCTAAAACCTGTGAGTGTGTCTCGTGTGGTTGACCCCACATGGGACATGCATGGTGAGAGAGTGCACTTTAGGACATTCATCTGCATTGTGTGTCATGGTATGCCACTTTAATAACTCGCATTTGTCTTTGAGTCGTTGTCCAGGTTCTGATACCTGTTTCTCTTGCCTGTTTTCTCAAGTACTTTGTTGCGAGGTCCTCAACGAGGAGCTCCGGTGTCTT
Organism: Posidonia australis; assembly: GCA_024699735.1. NCBI lineage: Eukaryota > Viridiplantae > Streptophyta > Magnoliopsida > Alismatales > Posidoniaceae > Posidonia > Posidonia australis. Next base: position 10,924 of record JAMKQA010031915.1, read on the forward strand.
CATTGCGGGTGGCCTCCCGTGGTTGTCTTTTCTTGTCTTTTATGAGCTATTGGTCACTTTTTGATTGTAGTTCTTCTTAGAGCCCGTGCATTTGTTCTTGTCCGCAGCTCCTTTATTTCACTTGCGAATAGCCATGGCCCCGCAGACCCGCAAGCCTCCAGTTATTGTTTTGAAAAGGGACCCACACTCAGATCCTCCTTCGCTTACTTTGACTACTTCTTCTTCCCTCTATGCATCCCGATTTGGAAATCATGGAGGATCCTTATCTTCTCTTTCGGGACAGCGGCGAACACAAATCGGTCTAGGGCCCGTCACTGATTCGACTACGATGACTACCACGCAGGTCCCAGAAGTTTTGCCAGCTACACCCTATTCCTCGGGCCCTCCTCTTTTAGGAGTTCAAGGGGCTGTGGATTCATCTATTTTAGGAGCCAATCCTATTCCGCTCGTGCCTTCTGACCTATCTTTTGGTGGGTCTTCGGCCATGCAGGCTCAGTACCTGAGAGCTTTGGCCCGAGGGTTCGAGTGCATGGCCCATTCTCTTGATCATGTTGAGAGTCCTCCTCTTTCGACCTTCGAGGTTCCAATGCAGACCACTATAGCATTGTAGGCTCACCGCACTACTTTATCGCCCATACCATCGCCTAAGCATCACACTGCTTCGGCAATGGGGGCTTTATCTCTGCCTCCTGCACCACAATTGCATTAGTCACAGCATGCATCACAGTCACCTAGGAATCAACACCTTAGTTGTGTGAGAGTACAACATTTCTCGAGTCCGCTACCCGAAGCTGTACTAGTGCCATAGCTGTTGCTCTCGCGCTCAACACCATGCATAACACAGCATATTCAGAATCTACCTCAACATCAAGGTCAGGTTCCAACACATAGGTCGTCACCGCACACTAGGCGCACACCTCCCACTGTCGAGCCAGTGCATCTTGTCGCATCGGCTCAACAAGGACAGCAGCCTAAAAGGAAACAAGGCCGTCGCGTTGAAAGTGACTACACTCTACTAGGTGAGCCATTGAGCGCTATTTTCCCTCAGGTTGTGTCACTTCTGAGACTCCCGAATCCGTGCCCCCCACCAACTCCACTCCCTTGGTGGTACGACGCGAACGTATACTGCGATTATCATCGAACCCTGGGGCATTCGACTGATAAATGCTTCACTCTACAGGATGTCATACAGATTTTAATCGATAGTGGGACAATTGTTGTTTACACACGAGGCACAACACCTACATCCATATCCTTGTCCTCACCAACATCTAGTTCAGTACACATTACATATTCACACACCACCGTTGAACCGACATGTTGTGTTGTGTCAGTTTAGCAAGGGCAGCAACAACGGTAGAAGCAGCCTCGCCATATGGAAAGAGACTTCACCCCAATCGGGAGTTCATTGAGCGAAATCTTTTCTAATGTTGTGCCATTCCTGCGGCTACCGGAGATTCGCCCACCACCGAACCTGCTTCCTAGGTGGTATAAGGCTAACTTGTTCTGCCAATTCCATCGCACTCCTGGACATTCAACAAACAAGTGTTTCACTCTCCGGAATGCTGTCCAGGATTTGATTGACAATGGGAACGTTGTCGTCAAACATACAGGAGGCAGCACACACACACACTTGCACGCACACGTGCACACCCTAGAATAGCCAGCCTTACCGTGTCTGAGCCTGCAAGCTCTAAGGATACTAGAACCTTAGGGGTTTTCCTCTTTTCCCCAATTTTTTCGGGGAATCCATCAGGCCTCTTCAGCCTACTTTGTTCTCTTGTCTTTTCTACAACGTTCACATTTGTTGCTCTTGTTCTAGTTCTTCTTTTGCCTAGTTTGTTATTGTATTTTCTTAGTTCTGTTCGGCGGCACTCATATGCACCACTCTTGTTCTTGTTCCTCTGTGGGGGGGCCAAACCTAAAGTTTGCTAGTTTGCCATGCGCTGATTTAATCCAGCACGTGCAAATACCTTGGATCAAGTGGGAGACAGTCGTTACAGCAGATATGAACTCCAACAAAGATACAATCTTAATGCTAGCAGCAGATTCAACATTCACATGGACAGTCTCAGTTCCAATAATGGTTGTGATAGCTTCTGTTAAACCTGCCTTGATTCCAGTTTCCAACGGCACTGCTAGGAGTTTTCATTGAACCCCAATGACATTGGCAAAACAACAACGACAAGGACTAGAGTTGTATCCTTTCTCTTTGTTCTCTTTTGCTTTCTCTTTTTGCATCATCACAAAAAAAAAATAGAAAAGCACAAAAGTTGGAAAAAAAAAACATAAAACAAAAGAAAAACATCAAGAACAATTAAGGATGGTAGTTTGCTTGTCAATAACATTCTGCCCGATGATGAAAATCGGAAAAACTCGCCAATGTCAGAATGGATTATCCCTCCTCAGTTGTCACTACTTAGACGACCAAGTTAGCAAGGGAGCCACCGAATATCAAATCCGGACAAAATGTCCAAGCTCCGTAAGGATCCTACACCTCCAAGAGGGAGATAAAATGTTAGAGGTGACTAAGAGTGTGAGCCAAAAAAAAAAGAAAACATATATTCGCAAGGGCATAAAAGAATAAAGAAGATAGAAGGCGAAGACAGAAATTAGCCCAAGAGTGAGAGGCGTGCGTTGTAGCTCTATCCTTACCATACCTTGGAGAGGAGTCGGAGTATGCACTTAGTAAAATCATAACTTTGAGGGACTGACCCACCCTCTTGCAATAAAGGCCTCCTGAATAAATCGAGCGCTTATTACCTCCAAAACAAGGTTAGAGTGAAACCGCACGTCAATGAGGGAGTAAAAGAAGAGACAATGATATTGAAAAGAAAAAAGCAGGTGTAGGACCTTAAAGAGTTTGGCATGGAGCCAGGTCCATTACGCTACCTTACAGTGAGCTTGAGTGCCACCACTACCCAGCGAGAGCCACCATATGATTTGCGAGTCTCTGTAGTGGCAGCTGAGTCGAGGGTGTCATCCTCCTCTAACAGGCATACAGCTTTCCGGCCTAACTGAGGGCAAACAAACAACTGAACTAAACAAGCAAACAATCCATATAACGAACAAAGTGAACAAGCAGGACAGTAAATGCAGATAACAAGCAAATGAAATCACCAAGCAGGAATTTCTTGGTCAAACAAAAAATTCACTCTTAAATAACAAATTTGCTCACAATAATAGAGTCCACAACAATAATAATCATCATCAAGCCTTGCTTGAATGAATCTTTTTTGTTTCCATATAGACTTGTTCGATAGGACTTTTGCCAAGTGCTTTTAGCCAAGGACATTTCAACTCCTCAATAGTCAAAGTGCATATACAGTGAGGACACCAATTAGTGTGCGAGCTACATGGACCTACAGAATCGGCAGTGTAACAACAATTCCTTTGCAACAGTTCAAGTGTGGTAGACACTGTTTGTGGAATGCCTGAAGACAACACAGCCAAATACATGTTTGCAGCTAGAGCATACTGACATAATAAGTAGCAGAACAGAGAATAGCCAGCCTGAGATAGACTATGATGTATCACATTACTTCATGCCATCGGAGCATAGTTCAGAACAGTGGATGAATATACATGCCTCCAGTCAGCGAACAAATGTGTCTCTGACCTCAACAAAAATCAGCCGCGGCCACTTCAATGATTCAAAGTACGCCTACAGTCACAGTCAAATCCTCAAGTCTTTACATCCTCAAGTGGTGCCCAATAATTCCCAGGGTAGCTTGGCTCAATGCCAAGGGCATCCACTCTGACTTGGTATCTCTGGATCTGACTTCTGAGCATCATACACCCTTTATGCTAGGGGCATGTCAGCTGCTTTCTAGCTAGGTTCACACAATCTGATACTTGGTTCGTCAAGGACAAGTCAGTTGTTCTTTGATCAGAATCTACACATAAAATGATTAGCGAAAACAACCACATGACTGTGGACTCTACGCGACAATCCAAAATTTGGCAAATACAATCAGGAGAATATCCTACAGTGGCATGGCCAAATACAGAGCTATCAGAACACCACGGTTGAGCCGAATACATCCTAAACATACCAGCCAGAGGCAAGTTACAATCTTGGTCAAAGACCTTCATCGTGTTGCCACGATTCCTTCTGTCTTCCAAGTACAGTATGGGAAAGCAGTTGGGTGCACATACTTCTAGTTACTTGATGAATATATCACTGGCTTTGATTAGTGATGGTCTCAAGTACCCCAGTGGTTCAAGGAACAACTGTAGTTACAATCTGGCTTCTAAGACCCCATACCCTCAAATGATGTCCAACCAGCCCAATACCAGGGGCATGTCAACTGCTCTTTGGTCAAAAGTCACATACAAAAGACCAACTACAGTAAAATTGAACCAAAGTCTTTGACAAGGGGCATGTCAACTGCCTTTTGGTCAAAAGTCACGGATAGAGCACCGACTACAGTGTAATTGAACTAGAATCTTCCACCAGGGGCATGTCAGTTGTTCTTTGGTTGAAGGTCACGTACCAGGCACCTAATAGAACATCGAATTACTATGTAACTGAGTCAGAGCCTTCAACCAGGGGCATGTAACACTACAAGAAAATCGACATTTAGCGAGGACACTATTCCTCACAAAGTCTTCACTAAGTCCTCGCAAAATCCTCGCTAGATAGTTTAACGAGGACTTTGCGAGGAATAATTATCCTCGTAGCTATGTAACTCGTTAAATCAATGCTGCGAGAATATATCCTCGCAATGTGCTCGTGTAAATTGGGCGAGAAAATTACGAGAAAATATTTCCTCGTAATGTCCTCACCTTGTCCTCGTTAAGTGCTCGCTAAATATAATGAGATTGTATCGTCGATCCAGTTTTAGCGAGGACATTTCCTCACAAATTGCTCGCTAAATATCATAATTTTCACGAGGAAATGTCCTCGCTATGTCCTCGCTAAGACTGGGCAGTTAAAAAAATAATAAAACAATACATTATAGAATTAACATTCAAATACCGGTTAAAATGACATTCAAATACGTTCACAAGTACATTATTCGTACACATATACAGATTTCATAAAAGAAAAAATTCATTCGATTATACATCATAAGATTTTACACATTCAAAGTTTTTACAAAAAAGTAGCTAATACAACACTAAATATCTTAATACAAGTGGATAAATATAATACAAGGCAAAACAATATATTACATATCACTTTCTTCGGGAACCAACTTGCTTTCCTTTACCTTTTGAGGATGATACATGGATGGAGCGACAACGACATCTATACTCCTCGAAATCATCCTCATCATCACTTGCCAAATCTTCTTCTTGCTCATCGGTATATCTTCTGATTATAAAAAACAAACATAACATATATTGTAATGAACAATGATTAAATTATAATATTGAATTCAACTTGACAATTTATATATA